>JAQFVV010006271.1:501794-723997 GCA_028023455.1 Epiperipatus broadwayi
TGATAATAATAATAATAATAATAATATGACTTATTTATAATTTATTACTGTTAAGTGATTTTTTAGGTATTGGAAAAAAAATTCCCAACAATGTTTTGCACTTAAATTTTCTTTATATTTTTTTTCTCAAAACAAAAATTTATTATTTTTACTAAATCATTTTACAGTCACTAAAATATGGGTATTGATAATTGATGCTTACAGAACAATCTCCGCATTTTGTTTCATTACTTATTAAGCTTACATGTGTGTAATTTTTATATTAAAATGTTTCTTGGATTTATTTAGTCCATTAACTCATTTATAATTTTTAAACTAACATTTTGATTACTTTGTGCTTTATATGTTTAAATTAATATAGATTTAGATTATGAATCCAGATTGTCACTAAAAAGATTTCCAACTCGGTTCTATAGCTACTAAGTATTGTAAACTAGAAAAAATAATGTATTTTTATTTGCTGTTACTTGATGGAGAAATGCTAAAACCTTGATCTTTTCTCTATTCGTATAACAAACTGCATATACATATCATGGGAAACCAACTAATTTCCTTGGGTTTCCTTTCTACCTAGGGCCCTCTGCAATGAGACAAAAGATCCAGAGAAAACTGAAAGATGATGCTGAACGTACAACCATTTGTCTCTCCAAAACCTACCTCTCACTATATGCAAAAGTATGCCTTTTCAATCAGTGTGTAACTACAAAAATAACCTATTACTCATCAATCATAAATTTCACTAAATCTTTCACTTCGTCCATTTACTCAGTCTGCAGCAAGCTATTATACTGCCAAAAAGTAGTCTCTATCTCTGTAAAACGACTTAGTCTTCCAACAACCAGAAATGGATTAGGTCTTCACTCCATACAAATTCTTCACAAACAAAAAAGTATTAATCTCCTAGATGCACTGATAAGAAGTTTTCCAGCTCTCGAATGCGTCCTTCAAATAACACCCACAGACCGACCACACCTTCACACGGATATTTGTCTTTACTCATAAACCAACTTTAAAGCATTTATGATCAGGTGTCTTTTTTGGGTGTTAGTACATACACCTATTGGACTATTTATAATATGCTGTACCCAGACATAACCACAGATTCTCACTCACCCATGCTAAATATGAACAATAGTCGTTTAATGCAGTGATTTAAAAAATGGTCAATGGAACCCAAATTTTTTTACTTTCTTTTAAAGGTAAATCTTCATGCTATACCTACCTCCTATTTCCTTAAATACTGCAGGTTTTACAACAAAATTGATGCTGTTTGTTTCTTGTGCCACAGGGAAGAAGAAACACAACAGCACCTATTTCACACCTGCACAGCTCTAACAAATACCCGAGAAATTATGATTAACACATATAGACAAAATAACATCACACTTGATAACCTAATAGAGACACTCAGTAAAGGCTCAATACCAGCAGCTCATGCAGCAACTTTTTGTTTATATAGTTTCTGGTTCACCAGGTGTACTTTCTGCCTTGGAGACTATACCACAAAGCACCCAGCCACATTCTCTAATAAGCTCGAACAACTGAAGGCCAGAGATGGCAAAATTGCACACCCAGATATATTTGCTGCTACATGGTCACTGTTAAAAATCTGAGACAAAACATAACCTCTAAAAACACATTATGACTTTTCTGTAACAATAACATTTTCTTTGTTGTTTGTTTTACATATCCCTTTTTTAACAATTTTTTCTGTTTGTACCAAAACTATATAGTTTTAAACCATGTATTTTCAACAATGTAATTTTTGGTTAACAACAAATTCATGTAATCTATTTTGTACAATAAAGTATATTATTGAAACACAAAGTAAATAATTTTCTTGTACATCAAAAAATTACAAAACATATTAAATATATATATATACAAATATGCAAAGAAGTTAGGATATAGTGCAAAAGTAAGACCCATATGATAATTTATGACAAAATGTCCAGGATATCTTGGTATTTCTTTTTTCTTCACTGTTTTTTCTTAGAAACAATTCTGAAGAAATTTAAGTCATACGTTAAAACAGGCAAAACTCTCTATACAGTAGTGCCACTCAGTGCAAGTCAAAGTAATCAATGAATGTCAGAAGACTTGTGCGTAAAATCCCTATCTAATGCCTATTCATCCAATATCCCCAGACTAGTTTCTAGCTTGTGGATTTCATCAGTGAGGAACCTTGGATCTGAGATCACTGCACCTAATTCTTAGAATCTCAAAAAAAAAAATACCAGCAGCCACCTTTTATCTCTACTTAACTACAAAACTATGAAAATAAAATTGAAAACTCAATATTTTCAAACCAAGCTTATTAGCTTATATATATCTAGGTGCACTGCCACAAGATAGAAACTAGTTGGGGATATTGGATGAGTAGGCACTAGATAGGGATTTTATGCACAAGCCTACTGGCATCCATTGATGACTAGTTTGTACTGAGTGGCACTACTATATGGAGAGTTTTGCCTATTTTAATAACAGTATGAGCAAGCACAAGAAATAGCAATCACGTAATATTTAATTATTTAAATCCTACAGTAAACTATTTAAAAGAAACTTTTTATTATTACATCATACCCATAAAATGGTCTTGTTGTGAAATTAGAGATTTCATAAATCTGGAATGTAAATCTGGCTGGGTCTTGAAGACTTTTCATATAGTATAACTTTGTTCAGCTAGCCACTTTCATAGTCAATTAAACTATCTAATTTTTAATCAATAAATGTATATCTAGCTAGTCTCAGATACAATGTAAACAAAAATGAAAAAATCAATATAAACATTTTAAAAAGAGACATTTAATGTTGCTAAAGACAAAATATATCGAAGCAAATTAAGGTAAAGAAAAATTATTTACTTAAAGCTATAAAAGTCGTCTTAAAAGAATACAGAAAATTTCAGCATGGTTAAAAATGTTTATTAAATAACATAATTAATATAAATATATATGAAAACAAATCATTAAATTAACTATTTAAAAATTGGTCTTAGATATATTTTCGGTATTTTCTGCGTCTATATTCTTTCAGTGATAATAATTTTATATGGTTTGGCTTCAATAATTGTCCCTTTAGGTATACCTTCTAGACTAAGCTTTTCTTGTTCAATAGTTTTAAAAGAAAATTGCTTAAACAAATAGGCCAATATTGTAGTGATGTTCTTATCTGCCAAATGCTGCCCAACACACCGGCGACTGCCAATACCAAACAATAATATATGATTCTCAATATTTATATCAATATCACCACTTTCGGTAAGAAAGCGATTTGGATCGAATTTGTGAGGATCAGTCCAAATTCTTTCATCAAAATGAGCGGAATAGATATTTGGAATTATAAGGGTGTTTTTAGGTATTAAATATGAACGGAAAATAGTGTCTTTGATAACAGTACGGTAGATACCATACGGGAAAAAACACGAATGGCGAGCGACTTCCAAACGAAAAGCATTTAAAAAAGTGAATCTTCTAATATCGTCTAATGTAATTTCGTTGTCTTCAGCAATTTCATCGATTTGCCGTTGAATTTTAAATTGCCATTCAGAAAATACAGTTGCATAAAGAAATGCATGGTAAAGAAAATGACTAGTTGTCCCTACTCCAGCCCCAATGATATCATTCATTACATCATGAATAAATTTAAGTTCTTCCTGCGGATTAGTCTGTAACCCAGCTGCCATCTTAAGTGAGTGTGTCACACAAGTTGGTTTATCGAAGTTGGATTCGACTTTGTTTACAATATTGTCATCCATCATGATTACTAATTTTTTCAGATCAAAATATAATTTTGCCAAAGAGGAAAAGTATTTAAACTCCTTAAAAGCATTTATAATACTGTAAAAACTAGTTATTGAACCAAAATCTATAGTATTTTGCTTTGCTTCTTTGAACACATCATCGGGTTCTTGATCAAATGTTCCAAAACAAAAACATTGAATTATTTGATAAGCTATAAAAATGCAATCTTCTTGGAGATCATAAGGTGTGTTCAAATTTTTACGTAACTTATTTACCAAATGAGTACAAAGAGAGTTTAAATTGTCTCTGTAAACAGACGAATGATGACGAGAATCAACGATAGCGTTAATAGCTTTTGTGGTTATTTTCCGCTTATATCTCCATTCTGAAGAATATTCCATAAAACTAAAAGCGCCAAAGTAATCAGTCAAAAATTTAAACAGAAAAAAATTTGGTCGTCCAGCAAATGTTATGGGATTGTCGCAGAATGCTTCCGCGATAGTGTTATGCCCGTTTAGAACTACTGTGTCACGATTGCCTACACGAAGGTAAAACACTTCTCCGTAACTTTTGCTAAGATTGGTTAAGGTCATATGAGGTTTTTTACCTAATCTAAATAAATAACCTATAAATGGAAGGTTTCTTGGTCCTGGAGGAAGACGAGCATTTTTCTGTTTCCAAAATGTTTTTAGCAAATAAAAAAAAATTATAATTAGAATAAATTCAACTATTGACAACGTAAACATGATCTTAAAACTCCAATTTTTCGCTGCAAAATAATCGGTTCGTAAACTTATTAGTCAAATTTAATTATTTAAATTGTCTTGAATTCCAAAATATTTTCGGATATTAAGCGTTAGAAAATTCACTTTCTTAAATTACAAATCAACTTATAAGATTTATTATTTGTGTCAAACTGGTTAGATATCTACTGATAGTCTTTATCAACAAATTTTAAAAGAATGAAAGATAATGATTATCAATACATTAACAGATTATAGGTATACATTTAGAAGATAAATATTTCTTTACATAATCAATTGTTTTAATGCTCGTATATACCGAAAAATGTTAAAAATAATAAGACAAAATATTTTATAAAGTAATCTAATAATTTATTGATCGCAAATTAGTATAAAGTTGAGCACCAGAAATGATCAAATTGGAACAGTGATCCATAAATTTGGAACTCCAACAATCTACTATCCCTAAACCACACAAGGCAAATGACCAAAATATAATATTTCATCATAGAAGTGAGATCTTTCCAATATTTGTCCCTTAATATGATTTATTCTATTTCAAATGTAGAACTCCATTATGAAATAATGCTGCTCTTTACATTTTAAAATGCCTCTTTCATTATTTGTTTAAAATTTCAATTATAATCTACTATTTTACAAATTAAAAAAAATCATTATTTTTCCATTTGAAATTAAAATATATGTGCAAGGTAGGGGGGGGGCTATATAATATTGTATACCTATTTTTATTTTTCATTATTATACTACTTCATTTTACAAGTATATAGAACATTTTTAATGGCTTTATATTATTTATAGTATTTGTTGCAATTGGTCTGGATTGCAGACTCAAATCAACAGTGACAAAAAATACAAACACCTGAAGTTCAATTAATATGATTTATTAGGATTAAATATATTTATATCATATACAATATCAATGAATATACTGCCACATATAAAATCTCAATTAATAAAGGGCCGAGGTGCCCAAAAGACTTGACTCACTTCCAGCTATATGCAACAGTCTGTCTTATGAGTTTGTTCAATGACTCTTCGAGTCAGCTTTCATCTTAGCAGCTTCCAGTCCTATTGTGGACTTGTCTCACTGCGTAAACCTATAGCATAATGCCTATAATGGAAACACTCACTGTTAGCAATGGTTTCAATAGAAAACACATACCATCACTTAGCTTAGACAGACAAAATGGCTGACCTGGCCCATACTAACCAATAGCGATGTTTTATGTATGTTTACCCATTGGTGAACAGCAATGAATGCTCAATCCAATCAGATATGGAAGAATCTGAATTAATCCACTTCTGAAGGAAAAATAAGATATGACAGTATTAGAAAAGAATGTAATAATAATCATGGAATATCACTATCATCTATGATAAAGTAGTAAAATCTAATGCTGCCATTCCATGGATTGTGGCTCTGTTTCTGTCATTTCCAGTTCTCCAACAATTAACCATTTAATTATTATTATTTTTTTACTATTAATCAGAGACTCTACAATAATTTTAGAAAATTAAAATGCATCCTTTAGAATTATATGTTACAATTTTAATTTAAAATGTAAGAAGATTGATGTGTAAAAGAATGACAAATTACATTTGTGTGGATGTATGAGTATTAATAAGTATCTCTTGAAACTACATATAAACATAAGAATGATACACTTTCCAAATACTTTTAAATCATAAGCTTCACTTTCTTTGTCAATAGTAGAAGAAAACATAAGAATAGATATTATGGGTTTATATAAGGTTATTGTTATATACATCCTTTAGCAGGAAAAGCATTAGATAATAGTAAACATCAGACAGTTACATAACTTTCTGCTGAAAAAAGTTATGCTGTCATAAATAAATTTAAATCTAGCTATGTGAATAGTTCATTTTCTCACTAATGATATAATTGAATAGTATGCAGAGACACACCAATATAGTGTTCAATGTGTGCAACACACACATGCAACAGGATAATAAAGATGCCAAATATTCCAGACAAGGAGAAAATACTTAAAATATATATTGTTCATTAATTATATCAAAATAAAATGTTACTGATATATTATACATTTGTCTTAAACATATTATTTATAATCACTTGTTTGTTATTATTCTTTAAGATTTTATTCTGATCCTAAGTTTAATAAGTAGTTTAGTGTATACAAGCAAAAACTTGAACTTGTGTGAGTTTCCTGTTTCCAGGATGAAGCACGTTTGAATCTTATTCAAACTCACATTTGCTCTAAACATGTATAAGAAAATCTGCTGCAGCATTTAACTTTACTCTATATTCTGCATACTGCATTATATCACTAATCAAAAAAGGTGTCAGTTGTAAGTTTTTGTAATTAGACATAGAACAGTAAAGTGCAGTGTAACAGCAATAACATAATAATAAAAACAAGAAGAAAATTTAAATTTGAATTGATATCTAAGGCATGTTATTTATTCTTTTCTCATACATTTAACATCGTTTGTATTTTTTAATTTTGTTAAACTGTCATGAAAAAATTTAAATTTCAATTATATAAGGGATTCGAACTCAGACTTTCACACGACCCTCAGCTCTCCATGCCATCTCATATTGCTGACCCACCTGATCATACACATGTTTAACATTATATATGTGCAGGTGTGTGTAAGCCTGTACAGTGTATTAATTTAATATATTTTAATAATTCAACATTTTCTTTTAATATTAATTTTTATTTAAGTTAATAAATCTATATATAGAATATTCATTGTAAAAATTGTGTTTTATACTATGTTGTTTTTTTAAATTAATATTATTAAATATATATCTAATTTTAATAATAAAATTTATTTTAATTGTGCATTTTTTCTTTAATTAGATAAACCAAGAGGAAAAGAAAAAAAACTTCCCGAGTATTAAAATTTAATAAATAAAAAAAATGGGAAGAAGAAAGAGAGAAATGCTTCCAGAATTACTTGCATTTCCCTAAATAAGCAATAAAGAATGAGTGAGAGTTAGTTCCTGGTTGCAGTAAAGATATTTTTGATGCTCAGAACAGAATTCTGAAGAAACTGTTACTCACCTGGGGTTCAAAGATAATATAGAAGAAATAAGTGAAGATATTGAAGACATTTTCTCTAATTTGGACCAAGAAGAATTTACTGAAGCTACAATAATTGTTTAATTTTGATGATCCTGGTCTTTGCCGGAAATATTTTCTCATATAGTCAGGCCAGTTTAAAGATGGATCCTAAACAAATTAAAGATTTTAATTTTGCATGTGATCCTTCCAAATAAAAATTTTCGCAAATACTTAATATAAAAGGCATTAGTAAAGAATATAATAGAAATTGATTAATTTATTCAATTTCAAAAAATACAGTTTATTCCTTTTGTTGCAAATTTTCAAACTTTACAATTCTGAATATAATGAATTTAATTAAAGACTTAATAGCTGGAAACATCTTGTAATGTACCTGAATCATCATAAGAAAAATTTAAATCATTTGAACAATTACAAAAAAAAATGGACAGAATTAATTACATCTTTAAAAAGTAAAGCAACAAACAGGTTTAGATAATAAAAAGAAATGTTAGTATGAAGTTATGGTAATACAGCATCTATTGAGCCACACCATTCGATGGCGCTGTTGCTATGCTAAAGCACATAAATATGCTGTTTACAAGGCCACTCATAGATCTTACGGCCTGTAAACTGTTCAAACACTAAGATGTTGAAGTGCACCCTTACCCCAACATCTCTAGCATGTTGAACATTATTAGCGATGAGTATACAACACACTCTCTAGACATTACTCTTGACTATTGTACAGCCTACGATATGAAGATTTTTGTATTTGTAATGACAAAAAGTCTATTGAACGGATTTATTTTATTTTTTGCTTCGATGTATTATAATTGATGTGAGTTGGTAAAAATTGTAATGAATTGTTGAACACCCCTCCTTTCATTGTCAGGGGTCAGAATTGAAGAAATGGGGAGTGTAAATCATGATTCGGCAAAGTTCACAAGCAAGTCGCACACTTTCTGAGACTTTTTCGAGATCAAAACAACAGTTCAATGGCAGACGACCATTCGGCGTTGTAGTTTTGAGATTGACCTGCTACAGAAGGCAAATGTACTGGCCTTCCTTCAACCCCAAAAAGAAAATATTTGACACAGCCAGAAAAAAAAAACTATCTTTTGTGGGGGTTGAATGAAATTAAGGCGTTGTCAAACATCTAGAATGGAAGGTCGATTGCGTCAATGCCAATGAAGGGGTTCCATTCACTCATGGGATGAGCTTTGAGGGCTGGCTGGGAATCACTTTTTTCCCAACCGGTACAGCGAATTCATTCTTGAAGATGGGATCAGCTTACAGTGAAGAGTATTGCAGCTGATTTGAAAAGAATAAGGAATATGACCACAGGTCTTAGAGAGGTCTGTTGAGAAAGCCTTGTTTCTCGATAAACAAAACAAACCAAAAAAAAGTTTCTTCAAAAACAATCAAAAAAGACTTGGTTATAAAAAAAAAAAAAAGGTTGTTTCTTTAAAATAAAAAAAGAGACCGGACAAAAAGAAATAATGTTTTTTTTATTTGTTAAAAATAAATAAAAAAAAAGACGGAATATTTTTAAAAGGCAAAAAAAAAAAAAACATTTTTTGATTTTTAAGAAAAATATATATATCAAACCGGTTACGGAAAAAAAAAAAAAAACAATAACAAACAACAAACAAAAAAAAAAAAAAAGTAAAAAAATTCAAACCAA
The DNA here is from genome assembly GCA_028023455.1 of Epiperipatus broadwayi. Lineage (NCBI taxonomy): Eukaryota > Metazoa > Onychophora > Udeonychophora > Euonychophora > Peripatidae > Epiperipatus > Epiperipatus broadwayi. The sequence continues at coordinate 511,042 of JAQFVV010006271.1, forward strand.
TTCAAAAATTAAAACCATAAATCACATAGAAAATTTGAAAAACAGCCCGGTAACATTATATCTATTCGTTTTTCACTAGCAACAGCGCCATCGGATGGTATGGCGCAATAGATGTTGTATTACAGAAGTTATTAATTTTTGTAGTACAGTTGCTAGGCAAACAAAATATAGCTCTTTGTGGGGAAAGTAATAAACTTTACAATTGCAACAATGACAATTTTTAAAAATGCATTGAAGTGTTAAAAAAGTTTGATCCTTTTATATCAGAACACACACAATGTGTAGTTAATGATTCTGACTTTAAAAGTTGTGCCCTCCTATTTAGAAAATAAAAATTCAAAATGAAATACTCACCTTACTGGCATCAAATACTAAAAGTAATGTTATTAACTTGTCTCAACAAAGCAAATATTTTTCAATTAGTTTAGATTGTATTTCAGATGTAGCATTTACTGAGCAAATAAGTGTGATAGTCAGATTCAGTCATTTCTGTACCGCATATAAAAGTGTTGGAATACATGAACATGTTTTAGCATTCTATACAATTTTAGATGCTACAGGGGTTGCATTGTCACTATTTCTTATTAATTTACTAAAAAATAAATAAATTTAGACATAAATAACCCAAGAGGTCAGGTCTATGATAACTGCTCTAATATGTGTGGCAAATATATAATAGTTATAATATATATTGTAATGAGCACATATGCCGTTACATTAATTTTTTTTTTAAAAATTAGTCATGAAAAATAAAAGTTCGCATATAAAAACTTTTTTAAGAATTAAAAATTGAAAGTTAAAAATCATCTAAACTCTAATATAAAATTGCACAGATGAAAAAAAACTTTTTTAAAAAAAAGAAAAAGTTTTAAAACTAAATATTAAGAAAATACTTGAAAGATTTAAAGATAGAAAGAATATACAATAAATTTATTAATGCTATTGTAAAATGGAAATTATTCTTTTAATTGGTTAAAAGTAAGCTAGCCCTTGGGTATTTCAAAATGTATAAGTAAAGATCAGATAGGAGAAAAAACAATAGAAACTAATAGCCAATAAAAGAAATCCCTCAGAAAATGGACCTCAACAAAAAGATCATCATCATCATGACGTAATGTCCACTGGATTCAAAAGTTTACAATAAAAGGAAAAGTTTGGAAATAAAAATGGGGAATTAAGAGAAGATAGAGATGTGAAAGCAAAGGTGTGCTAGAGTTGAAGGAGAAGGGATTGGAAAGATGCATTCTTCAATTCCTTCAAAGAGAAATGACCAATCATTTTCTATATTGTGGACCACAGGACATTGGGGGAATTAACACTGGATCCCAAATGGCAAGCAATGGATAAAGATAAACTTTTTAAAAACCATAAGAACTTTATGAACATTTTCAAAACAACTCTAAATTCTAAACCTTTCAGTAAATAATACAAATAGAATCCTATCTGACCAATGTAAATTAATATTAATAATGTTATTTGATGTATTTTTTTAAAAATCATTTCCATTTATTTTTTTTGTTCTTTAAGTTTTATGATTTTTGCTTTTTCGTTAAACTAAACTTAATAAATGCTAAATTTAAGTCAGGCATGAATGGCTGTGTAGATTTGTAAAGTTATATTAGTTTAATTAAAGGAGGGTAAATCTTATTTGTTTCGTAGTTAAATTGGGTCAATGGGTTGGATACATTGGTGCAATTAGTAAATGTAGTATGAGATCCGCTATATGCAGGATCGCATTATATGCTGCACATCCCCTTTTTGACTATGGAATGGGATAGTAAGATGGAAAACACAGTCCCTTCCTATGGAGTTTTTTTTATTGCTCTTCTCATCAGACAGATATAGTATTCCTGTCTGAACGAGAGTCAATGTCTTCTATAACCATGCTGTTCAGATGTACATTCCTGACAGTATGGTATTGGTGCTGTCGTATTCATGCTGCATTGAATACATCGATGTATCAGATGGATTGACATTAGTTTAACTGCGAACTTTTGGCCTAAGGTTAAATAGGGGATAGAATATTTTCTTTTCAAATGAAATCTATGTAGTCTATTCATACTCGACACTTTAATAAAGATTAAATTCATCTGTGCAAACTTCAAAAATAAAAGTTAAAAATGTAAATTAAATGTTAAAGTAAAAGTTAGACTAAAATAATAATTCTAAATTACATATATGTTTAAATTTATTTAAACGCACATTGATTATGTAAGTAATATTCATTAAGGCTGTAGCCTCAAGCACATGCGTAATAAAGTTTGTGTGTGTTATTACTGGCAGTGGCTTCTTTTTATTTTTTTATATTGAAAAATATTTTAATAAGAATCTGTACTTTATAAATCTCTGCATCTCACTGAGCTAGTGGACTTGGGCTGACGGTCAGAATAAAATATATATAAAAAATTTTTTTTCTTAACATGCGTATCTGCCTACTATATAAATTTTCCAGATTCAAATGGACTGGTGGCGCCCTGTATGGCAGATACGGTAAGACTCATTGAATATCCGACCGTTATAATATATATATAGAGATTTAAATCCCTGTGCATTTTATATCCCATGTTCAAATTATAATCTAAACCTGATAGTTAATGATGCTGCAAATATCGATCATGAAACTATTTGTTTCTTTAATGTATTTTTTTTACTTTTTCTGTTTGCTGATAGAATATTTTAACTACCCATGTAATTTATTTAACTTTAAAGCCATTATCTGAAACATGGTAGTTGAGCAGAATTAATACCATATGATATTTTATTTGAAATTTGTAATGATTATTCAAAACTGGATGAACAATTTAATATTCAGGCAAAATGTCTTGGTTAAAAAAATGCTGCATTTACATTTGTTTGTTATATTAGAGTTTAATATGATATTTTAAATAAAGTGAATTTTGTCAGCAAAATACTGCAGTCTTTTCTATGAATCTCCTACTTGTTTTAGATGCATTGAATGATCTAAATCAATCTTTAAATGATTATAGGTCTGATGAAACTCTCAAACAAATTGTAGAAAAATCAAAATTAATTGCAGAAAAATTTGATGCACAATCTATATTTTGTAGCAGTAGATCACTAAGACAATATAAATAGACAATACAATTTGATTACAAAATGAAAATATAGTAGATTGTGAAATTTAATTTAAGTATATTTTTTTCTGCACAGTAGATCAAATATTAGAACCTTTGCAGAATATATTTACTCTATTAAAAAAACATTCGGTTTTGGTATTTGTTAAGTATTTCACAAAATAAAGAATTTTATCTTGCAGTAGAAAGTTACAACAAAAATTACTACATGAGAATTGTTCAAATAGTGTTGAAGATGACACAATCAGCTATTTATTTTTAATTTTAAAAATGATATATAACAAATAATTCAGTATACTTGTATAACTGGCTTAATCACAGTTCATACAAACTTTACAATTGTTCTTTGGATTCTTTTGTCATTACCGGTATGTGGAACATCTGTGGAATGGTACTTTTCTAAACTTAAAATTATTAAAAACTACTTGTGCTCCACAAAAGACTTTCAAATATTGATAATAAATCGAGAGAGTCAGATATTTTGGATCAACTTAATATACATGATATTATTTGAGAATTTCCATTAATGAAAACTAAAGAAGTTCAATTCATTAAGTGATTTTTTTATTATTTTTTTTTAGCCAATAATGTTTAATGCATTCCCATTTTATATACTTGTAAGTGTATCTCTTTTTTATTTATATCTATACAAATGACAAAGTGATTTTCTTATCAAATAATATAGTTTAATTTAGTACCAAAAATAGTTAATATTTTTGTTTCTATAAAACTAAGTTTGTCTGTTAATTTATGCAAAACTATATAAGATGCAATTCACAAATGATTTCTTATCAAAAAACATAGATTGCTTTGGTTTTATGCAAATAATTTTGTTTGTTTTTGTACCTTTATTATATGTTTAGTGTTTTTATTCATTTTTTTTGCTACTTACATATTACACCTGGAACCCATATTTGTGATGGTAGAAAACAGTATGAAAAAGGCACAACTACCTGATTTTATTTAGTATCATAAAGTGTTTATTATTTTTGTGTATAAATGGATACTTTTTATATTGTAAAAATTTGACTTTTTAATGCGTATTAACGCTGCTATGCCTTTTCACATACTTATCAGTTTCCTGATAACTTTCTAAATATTGTGAAAATGTCAGGGGAAAATGTGTACATGTGGTCAGTTTTGATGAAGTTCCAGTGTACATGTTATTTAATGACAATGCAGGATTAGAAAGTTATTGGTAGATTGATACAAATGTGAAAAGGCATAGCAGAAGTAATACATAAATACCTAAATTTGAACACAAAAATAATAAAAATAACACATTATGATACTAAATAAAAATGGCAATACTTAAAATTAAAAAAGTACTATGTATATCAACTCTAGCATAAAATTACCAAAACAGGCACTAAAGCAAAATTACACACAGCCTGCAATTTCCAAATTTTATTAAAAATTAAAAAATACTAAATATATTTAAGTCTGGCATGAAATTACAAACAGAAACAAAAGCAAAATTGCCAAAAAATAATACTACATATGCAAATTAAATCGACTTAAAATGTAAAAATATGTATACTAAGTCTAGCATGAAATTGTAAAATGGACACTAAAGTTAAATTGAAAAAAAAATAATACATAAGCAAATTAAATCGAATTAAAATTAAAAAATACTATATCTATTATATCTGGTATGAAATTACAAAATAGACACTAAAGCAAGATTGGCCCCAAAATAATAATTGTCTATGTGTTTTCTTCTTCAATTGTCTGAACAATATTAATGAGCTCTTGGTCTGGTCAGTTAAAATCATCATCATCATTAACTTTTGATCATAGTAAATAAATTTTCCAGGTACACAGTGATCTGGTGGTGCCCTCCATGATTAAAAGCAGAAATAACCATCTGGTAATTTATATAGAATACAATTAAACAAATTTATTTTAGTATATATTTATTCTATGTGTCTATATCTTAAAGAAAAATACTAAATGGAAATGAACATGGAAACAACATAAAGATATATAGAGCAGAAGTGAATTATATATGGACTAATAGAAAATATATATTTCCAGAATGTTTTTTAATAGATTTAACATAGCAAGTGATCATTGATGTAGTTAAATATAAAATACATGTTAATACACAACTAGAGAAACAAAAACTAATAAAAAACACAGAAGTATATGATTGATAAATTAAAATTAGAACTTCACATGATCACCATTTCTGTTATTAAAACAGGCAAAACTCTCCATATAATAGTGACACTCATAGTAGTAGTGTCTTCTGGTATCCATTGATTCCTTTGGCACTACTGTATGGAGAGTTTTGCCTGTTTTAAAATTAAAACTTGATAATCATTTTAAAATGTTGACAGACCTTGAAGATGATTCAAGTTTACTGAGATTATGAAATGCAACAGAATTTATTAAGTTCAGTGGTTGAATGTCAGTTTCTGGAAGAAAGATCCTTGAATTGATTCCAGTTTTGATATTTCCAGTGCATAAACTTCTTAGGATCTCCCAAATAATAAAGTCATTCAGTTATTTATTTTTATTCAACTGCAATAAAATTAGCTGATACAACGAGAATAAATAATTCACTAGTATAAATTTTCAAGTGAAACACGATTATATTAATATGAAGAAATATGAAAATTTTTAAAATTGATTCATTAAGAAGAATCAAATACCTGGAAGTCTGTAAAATAATATAAAAAAGAATTAACAATGAGAAAATTAAATATAATTGTGAATTAGCAAGTAAAGCTATGGAAGAGAATAAACACCCCCCCCCCCACATGACAAAGCATTGGCCGGAAACGAACCCGCAACAACCATCTGCAATGCGGCTCCGCTGATCTCTCGGCTACCAACGCTTGACAAGAGAATAAATATTTGAAAAGCATAAAACAATATCTTTGTATTGAAATAAAAGCTATTTCAACAATAGAAAGAAAATATGAAATAATTATTAAAAAGAAGGATGGCATTAAGAAATGTATGTAAGAGTTCTATAAAGAATTATGTGGTAATAAAGAACAAAGAAATGAAATTACAGCTACACAATCTAAATTGCTAAACATTTTAAATAAAGAGTTAAATCATAGGATTAGATCTGTGAAGAAGAATAAACTTCAGCAAATGGAATTATTATTGATATTTTAAAAGAGGTGAAGAAATAGAAAAATTATGTCTAAATAATAAAGATGTAATGAGTTGATTTCAAGAATGCATGACATTTAAGAATGATGACAAAGAAGATTACAAATCTATGATTATCATTTCTAACAAAACCTTCACCGAGATAACTACCATGATTTTTGAATCCAAACCAATAAAAATAACAATATGGATTTAAAGGTAATTTTGGCACAATACACCACTAAGAAAAGTTATAGAAAGAATGAATGAATATAAATTTCCATTATACCTTGAATTTGTAGGGTAAAGAAAATACATTTAGTTCTATAAACATTTTTACATTGGTTAAGACTTTGGGCTGTCAAAATCTTAAGTCCGAATATCATATTTTAAAGAATATTTCCTAAAATGCAACATTTTACAATAGTTCTATAAGTACTTTGTGGATTAAAAATGGAAAGTTAAGGAAATAAAGTACATAGACATTATTTGAGTTATAGAGAATTTGTAGATGTAGTGGCTTTACAAATAACGATTCTAAACTGTAGAAAATGTAAGAGTTATCAGATGAAAGTAAAAAAGTAACTCCAAATATAAAGAATTTTTACACTAAAGTAAGATTCAGTGGATTTTCTTAGAAAGAGAAAATAAAGATTGATAACCATGAATTAGAAGCCAACATCTATAAATGCCTTGGTAAGACTATTAATCAAAACATAATGAATAAAATTAATAATAGAATTAAACTTGAATAGAAGTAATATAAAAGGAAATATTCTCATGTGTTGAAAAGAAAAAAATTTAAATAGATGTCTTTTACTAGTTTTTATTTTGGATCTAAGATTTGGAATTTAACAGAAGGATAAAAAGATAGGATCAAGATCATTGATATCAAGAAGAGATGGTAATAGATGGACAGTTTCAAATCTTAAACTGGATCCCAAAAAATCATTAAAGATATAGAAAAAGACAACATTTGAGATAAGTGGATGAAATAAAAAGTTTGTTAGTGTGATGAGGAAAAGCTATGGATAAAAAAAACCTCTGGATTAAATATTAAAAGACCTTCCTATAGTTGATTAATAATGGTTAAAAGTTTTGATACTGACATATGTTAAAAAGAAGCTTAACAACAATCTGAAGAACTTAGTCTGTACCAAGACAATTTATTAATCCTTAATCATGCCTTGGTAGTTTTGATAGCAAGAAATTACTGAAGGTTCAGCTGATTTTTTTTTTTGTTTATATGAAATTTTTCAGTAGTGTTTTTGTTGTGAAGTCTTCCGTTTTTTTTTTTGTATACTGACTGCTATGTGCAATTGTGTATCTAAATCTTTTTAAATTAATAATAATGTATGTAATATAATCTTTGTGTTTAATTTTATTTTTTTAAAAACACTATTACTAATGTTGTGCATCGATTTAGATAAATGAGTTTATTATATTTAAGCTGTTATTAAACTCAGATGTATAAACAGTAACGTAAATCTTTCACAATTGTAAGTTCACTTAATAAAAAAAAAAAAAGGTAAGCCCAGAATGAAGGTGTAATGAATTCTTCTTAATATTCAAAGTTCTGTTCCCACAGACAATTTGCCACTAAATAAATTAGAATGGACAGCAGTTGTCCGTTTTCCATTAGTTTATTAAATTTAAGTTACAACCACATAATTTAATCATCAACTATGTGGCATCAAATATAAGTTAAAAGTATTTGAACATTATCACTAGAGTGACCTATGACCTCACAGCAAGAACATAGAGCCAATTCCTTTGGAAAAAAAGTAGTCTTTTATTTTGTGATCATGGACCATTGAATAGATTTATAGTAATTATTCATCTCTTTATTATCAGTTGTCGTAATAAACCAATGACTATTTACTTTTGTCTTTTCTGAATGAGCTTATTACAGTTAATTAATAAATATTATTTTACATATATATTCATAAACTATAACAATTTAGTAAAAATGAATATTATTTAAACATTATTTGATATATACATATTAAAGATATTTAATTTATATATTTAATTTATTAGTATCATAATCACGAATACCTTTCCAACTTTAATCCAGATTCTTTGATCCATAGCTTCTTTTAGTAATGTCTCCTTAACAAACATCATTATTTAATTACAAAGAAATCAAGTCTTATGTCACATGACCTAACAGTTATCCATTACATAAAGTGCTGTTTTTGTCCTGGTATTTTTAATCTAATGCTTGAATATCCTAGTACTTCATCAAGGAAACCAGTAGAAGTAACCGGTCTGGGATTGGGGATATTCTGCAAAGCTTGTTAAGAGATTATTTGCAAGCTCTATATATAACATTTATTATTTAATATATCCATTTCATATATATTTTCTAGACTTCAATTGTCAATGTACCACTCCCTCTTCTAAATATATCTACCATAGCTCTATTTCAGTATCTTAATTCTACTTACTACTCTCAAATAATTTTCTCATATGCCTATGAATGGTCTGATGTTTCTGTATTGCTCTTGTATTAAATATCAGTTTCAAATCCATAAAATAAGTATTGGTAACATGTAGACCGATTTTCTTTTAATAAGTGCTCCATCGAAATTAATTTCATTCATTATGTTTCCATCTATACTAATAATGTAAGCAAGACATTTGTAGTTGTTATTTTTTTTTTAAATTTATAAATGTCAATCATTATTTTCTTTTCAGAAAATCTATTGAACATTTTACTAATTATCTTTAGTCCTATTTTCTTATTTTTATCTGATAACTCTGACATTTCACAAAACTCTGACCCATTATTCAAAATGTATATGATTCAAATAATATCCATGTATTTTTATACTCTTAAATTTCCCATTTTAATCAAAAGTCATATTTTAATATTAACCTTCTTACTATGATCATGCAATCTAATCATTGCTACAACATTTTGATAAATATTCTTCAGAATATGATATCTTAGTTCTATATTTTGTGACCCAAAGCTTTAATTACTATAGAAATGTTTATTGAACCAAATGTCTTTTCATAATTTACAAATCCAAAACATAATGACAACTCATATTCAGTGATTCGTTTTATAGCTTCTTTCAATATTTGTATGCGATCTATTATGCTAAAACTACTTTTAAATCAAACTTATTCTTTTAGTTGGTGTGAAATTAAAGTTGTAATGGTAATTATCTTGGAAATTTTTGTAAAAAAAAGCTTATGGAAGAATTTCTGTAAATTGTAGTATTGTTATCATCTTTTTTAAATATCAATATTATTACTGCATTCTTCCAGTGATTGGTTTATTTTTATCATTAGTTCTTTGGTATATAGTTTTGTGAAAAACTTTTTTATTTCTTTATCTGAATCTTATAAAATATTGATTATAACTTAGCTTTGCTCTTCTTTATAGATTTAATTGTACATCTTAGTTTTCCATTTAAAATGTTTGGCAGATTGTAGCAGTTATTTTATTTTTTATTATTATATAATTTTTTAGAAGTCTTCATTATATTTCATGATATCATCTTTCTTTTTAGTAATAATTTCAATGTTTTTTTATTTATTGATGAAATAACATTTCTTCCAGTACCATAATGTTATTTTATATTTCTGAAACTTTCATTCTCTTCTATTATTTCCCTTTTCAGCTCATAATTACTTTATTAACTTTTTCTCATATCATCTTACAGAATTTCAGCTTTCTTCTTAATGGATCATTTTTAAATATTTTTATATTGTTCCTTTTCTTTATACATTGTCTTGATTCAATTAAAAATTTATTGTGAATTGCTTTGAGCAATTCATAATAAAATATCAGGTATCTCATTTAAGTTAAATCATTTTCAAATTTTGCCAATATTTTAAAATAATTAAAACATTTTAATTTAAATTCATTAAAGTGCTTCTGAAAATTAGGAATATCAATTATTAACACATCTATATTTTACATCTCAGTCACCAACAATCACTTCTTGTATTGAATCTATTAAGAACATTGCTATCTGAGAATACAAGGTAATCCAATTCTGATATATCTTTATTTAAATCTCCGCATCCATTTTATTTCTCAAAAAAATAATTCATAGTATGCCATTTTTTTCTTTCACAAATTCTACAAGTGTATGACCTCTCTTATTTTAGTCAAGACATCCAAGTTTCTTCCTAGTACTTTCACCTTTCAATCATTTTCCAATTTTAAAACTGAAGTATCACATGATAACTTTAAAATATTTGGGGTAATTAAAAGCACTTTATGCATCTTTACTTCTTCATCACAATGAGTTTGTTGGGACACAATCTGAATTATCATACTGTGTTGTTATATAATCACTTTTCACAGTACCATTCTTACATTTTTTATTTATAATAAATTCGACTCCATTTTTGTACTTAGACAAACTGGACATCTTTCTTTAATCAGTTGAATACTTGTTTATCTTTGCTTTTTTTTTAACTTTACAAAATCCAACAGGTGTTCTGAAGTTACTAGAAACTAAATAAAAGGTCACAATTGAATGACAGCCTGAAACTGCAATCAGGGGATTCTTTGCAATCTCTGCTTTCACTCACCAACCACTGCATTAGTTGACAATTTTACAGATCTCTAGGAATAAAAGAAAAAAATTAGTTTAGTCTGTCAGAATTATAAATATCTAAAAAAAAAAAAAAAAACCATTCACACATATATTCATCCTGCCTTCAAGATAAATCGATATTTTAGTTCAAAATTATCAGGCAGTTTTAAAAAAAATGTTTTTTTTTTGTATTAAATGTAGATTAAAAAACTATAATCTCATCAGGGTGAATGATATAGAGTGGTGAGCAACCCAACTACATGAATAATCACACAATAATAACAACTGTGACTACAAGATGGTATGTAATGGACACAATAGAAATTTAGCCTTGGTTTCTTCAAGATCTCAAATAGGAATTAAAGGATTTTTTATCAGCAGCATATTCTTTTCTGCAGCTTATTAGTTTAGTGCATATAACACAGTTAATTAATATGTATTATAAAACTCAAAATAGCATATTCTCTGTCACACAGAACAAAACAACTTATCTCTGAACATATAACACATATAACTCTAATGGAAATGTAAGAATTGATTGCTAATAGTGATTGGAGGTTTGCATAATTTACTACCAGTTATAGTCCAACCTACTTTTGGACAGAGAACCAATTTACATAGTTATATAGTATTATAAAAAAAAAAAAAAAGTCTTGTATAATTTTATTTATCAAAAATAAAAAAGTATTAAAATATATATTAAAAAAATTCTGCTTATTTTAGATTCCTATTGCTAAATACAGTAATAACTGAAATTAAACAATTCAAATCAAAACAACACTCTCCATATAGTAGTGCCATCTTGTGCTAACAAGAGCAATCAATGGATGCCAGAAGGCTTGTGCATAAAATCCCTATCTAGTGCCTACTCATCCAATATCCCCAGACTAGTTTCTGGCTTGTGGCCTTCATCAGTGAGGAGCCTTGGATCTGAGAGCACTGCACCTAGAACTAGTCTGGGGATATTGGATGAGTAGGCACTAGATAGGGATTTTATGCACAAGCCTTCTGGCATCCATTGATTGCTCTTGTTAGCACAAGATGGCACTACTATATGGAGAGTGTTGTTTTGATTTGAATTGTTTAATAACAATTATTGTGCTAGTATGAGATAGTGATCATGTGATGTTTAGTGGTTTAATAACTGAAATTACAACATCAATCATTTGACTACAGCTTAATATTTGCTGAATTGCAAAATCTTTTTTTCCACCACAGTTTTGCTCTCTACTGTAAGCTTAGTAATCAATAGATTAGATAGAGTAGCATTGGATAGGAATTTATTACGCACTACGATCTGACATCTAGAGACCATAAAAGCTTATACTAAGTGACAACACTGTGAGGAGAAAAAACTGAAATTCCTTGAATTAACAACACTGACTTGTTGCTTCTCGTAGATGTCCAATTCGATTTAAACCCATAATACACAAATGACTTGGTGCTGTTCCCACCCCCTCTTCATTAACTGTCTTATACGCAAATTTTAAAATTTTGTAGTGACACGAAATTTGAGGTATAGCGAATAAAATGTTTTGATGATTAAAAAACGGGTTATTTTTGTAAAATCAATATACTATATATTGTATAAGCTAATTTCTAAAACCAATAGATGCCGCTACAAACATTTTTTTATTAGCATTATTATAAAATGTTTTATTTTTTAATTAATTAAATAAACAAAAAGAAATATCATATTCTTAATCTTATTTTCTACTCCTGATAAAAACAGAATTATTTTAAAATTCAGGTAAAATTTTGATAAGAACATTATTCAAGTTTTGCAAATTTTTTTTTTATTTACTCGTGTTATTTAGTTTATTATTAATTATACGAAACCAAACATTTAAATTGAATTAACATTAATTTATAACTTTTATTTTTTGTATTATTGAAAATTTTTGAATTATAGACATAAGAAATAAACTTATTTTGAATCATGCATTACCCTTCAAACTAATGAGAAAATAACGTTAAACAGCCCGAAACTGATGAGAAAATAAGTCAACTTTAGTAGTCCGTAATTATAAATCAAAGCAAATTTTCTATTAGCAAGGAATGACAGTCACAAGTTATGCTGCTGGATTTGTTCTTAAATCTATAATGAAAATTTGTAATACAACATTTATTTAGATAAGTATATAAAGTTCTTGAGACTGGATATATGCGTATAAACAAGTAAGCTGTAGAACACAATTCATTTTTTAGTTGAAAGGACATCCTGATTTCTTTTTGAATTTTTAATAAAGCCAGAGTTATCAAGAGGATCACGCAGTTTTTTTAGAATGTCACTGTTGTGTTTGGTCTGGTTTACAGATCCAACCAACAGTAAATAATGTAAAATAATACTGAAACAAGTATTACAATTAATATATTTATTATGTACAAATATATATAATACAATATATACAAATTACAAGTTGAATCTTGGAGTTTAACGTAACTCTGTGTTTTGCCTGCCGCTTTCAGCCACACCTGATGGCTTGCCTCACAGGTAGGGTCTATGACTCTTCCAGCTGTACAAGACAGCTTGCCTCGAGCCGAGAGTGATTTTAGCAGCGTCCGGTCTCTGTGGGACTTGCCTAGATCTAAATAGCATAGTGCTATCAATGGGAATACTTGCTGCTGTTTAGGTTAGCAGAGCTTCCCTGGGAGAACGCAAAGAGTCTGTTCAGGTTAGACATGTTCTTCCTTGATCCTCATAAAAGGTTGACTATTTATACCCAGATCCCTGACCTTATTGAAAACCTTTGGATTCAGCAAACATCGTTGCTTATTGGCCTGTAGTAATCATTGACTGTTGTTATCTATACATTAGCCTATTGGCCTGTGGCAAACAATGCTTAATCCGACCAGATAAGGAGGCATCTGGAATAGTCCACTTCTGAGAGAAGGTAGGACTATAACAGTCACAATAGTTATTTTTAGGCTTTTCAATATATTCATTTCAATATGGCTACAAATAGTTGTTAATAATAGATTTTCGATAAATAAAATGATTTTAAGATATACTGCGGTTGATATTAAATAATTGCTAGTAAATAAATACGTCGATAGGTTTCTTTTAAACCTCCTTTATCAAGCGTTTAGAATCATTCTTTTCTATATATACAATTCTAGCGGATATAGGCTCAAATGTATGGTGGAGTTGTTTACGTGCTCTAAAAATATGGATTTGTGTTCTGGATTGATTATAGCTTAGCTATAAAGGTATTGGTGTTGGGACAGTCTGATTAATAATTTTAAAAGGTAAACTCCTAACCAAGCGCCACCACCCCCCATTCTGTTTACAAGCTTGCTTGTATCCAATCTAAGGTCAGTGCTGTGCACTTCGGAGAATCCTGTGCCAGCCTAGCAACAAGATTGTCTCATCACCAGTATCTCTGTAGAAGAGCTAAAAACAATCAGATAACAAATCCATATTTCAAGAGCACAAAACAAACTTTGCCACACATTCGAGCTTACCTCAGATAGTGTATATATAGAAAAGAATGATTGTAAATGCAACGTAAAGAAGGCTTGGCATATCGCTAACAATGCATAACTCGATAAATAAAAAGGAATCATGTTTCTCCCTCTCTAAAAAGAGACCATTTAACTTATTTGTATATAATTACATAAAATTTACATTATATCTTTTACCCACAAGCCTTTTTATTCATTAGTCAAGGGGTCCCCAACCTTTTTGCACTTAAGAGCACATTCTATAATACTGGCCAGGTTGTGGGCACCATTTATTTTTTCAATGTAAATTTATAGTTGGATATTGTTAATAATACACATAATGTACAAAAAAATATTTATTTCAAAAATAAAATTTTAACATATAATTAACGTTTATATTTTTAAGCTGTAAAAGTTTAGTATGCCCTACAATTTGATTACAATATAATACAATAATTTATAAGAAATTTTAAAAATTAAATTTATTTGTATCAGATAAATAATTTTTTATCATGTTCATATAGCGGCGGGCACACATAAAATGGTCTGCGGGCACCATCGTGCCCACGGGAATATGGTTGGGGACCCTGCATTAGTTATTGCTATGAGCATGATATCAGGATTAAAATATCTAAAACTACGTAGCGTATTATAATAACACTTATTGTTAAGCTTTTCTTACTTAGTGTTTCCAAGTGTTTATATTAATATGAATGTAATAAAAAATTAAAATTTGGTTAAAGGATGATTTTTTAATCAGAATCAAAGTTATAAAAAAAGTAGGGAAATTAATAGAATAAATAAAGAGAGAGATATATAAAAGGTAATATTAGAAAGGATGAAATAATTAAGTTAAAAAGAATGTATGTTTATGCAGAAATATATGGATAATCTACAATGTGTAAAATATAACTCTACATATTTTGAAAAAAATTCTAAATGGTATGTTCTTTTAAAAATATTGAATAATAATAATTCAAAGGGTTTTATTGAAGAGTTTAATAAATTTATAAATAAAAAAATATTTGTGTTCTATAAAGTTAGGTATTAAAAATGTACATAAACTATTAATTCAGTTGAAGCAATTAAATAAGATATGTTGGTATATAGTGAGGATAAAGATAAAAAGAGTAGGAAGTAATCAGTTATACATTATGTTAAACATGTTACAAAATTTGAACATGGTGGGAAAAAATTATGAACAAATAAAAGGACTTAACCTAGAAATCAGTCTAAATGAATGTTTAGCTTCTATAAATAATTTTGAAAATAAGTATTTTAATTTGTAATATTTTGATTCCTATATTTTATGCAAGATATGTTGATGGCCATTTTTTAATGAAAATAATAAATTATTGATTTATAATAATAGAATTTGATTTCCAATAAAAAAGGACAAAAAATATGATTGATCATATGAATATTAGTTTTAAAAATAAGTAATGTTGAAAAAAAAAAATTATGGAAAAAAACTTTTTATAGTTCTGTTAAATAATTGAAATTTACTTATAGTTTATATATATGAAATAAATATTATTAATAATAGGACAAATATTACAATAAGACTATGTTTTAGTAATAAATTATTAAGAGAAGAAATTGTAAATCATTATACCTTGATTTACAAGTATCAAGTTTTCTGCAGTCACAACTTTGATATCAATCATCTACACTAATGATTATTAGTAATTAAACTAGTGATTATTTCTAGCCCTCTTTATTTGGCATCAATTACATATCTTGATAATCATTTGTTTTTTTTTTAGATGTCTTTATTAGTGTTTTAAGAATGTGTGATAGGGTTGAGATTTTAAGTATCTATTAAAACATAGTACACACTTGAAAAAAAGATGTTCAATTTTTTCATGCATTTATATAAAACCAAATATATTAATCTTTAACTGAGGATTAAAGTTATATCTGAGCTAGTGATGATCTCTAGCTTAATAAAAGATTAATAATAATCATTAATGAATTTGTCTTAAGTAATTGGTATCACACTTGTGAGTTCAGAAAATTTATCACTTTTAAATTAAATGCTAATGGTTTAATATTGATAAATACTGAAGAAATGATGAAGATATAGTAAAAGGCAGAGATCTGGACCAAAATAATGAGTGCTGGTTCAAAATAAAATGCACATTTTAAGTGTCTTTTTTTCACATGTCTATTCATATATTTCAAGAAGATCACATGATCACCATCTCTCATGCTAGCATATAACTGTTATTAAACAGGCAAAACTCTCCATACAGTAGTGCCACTCTGTGCCAACCAGAGTAATCAATGGATGCCAGAAGGCTTGTGCATAAAATCCCTATCTAGTGCCTACTCATTTAATATCCTCAGACTAGTTTCTGGCTTGTGGCCTTCATCAGTGAGGAGTCTTGGATCTGAGAGCACTGCATATAGATCTTAGGATCTAATACAACCCTCAAGCAGCCACCTTTTATCTCTACTTAACTACAAAATTATGAGAATGAAATTGAAAACCCAATATTTTCAATCTAAGCTCAGTAGCTTATATAGTCATATGGGTCTGAACTCAGTTCAGCACCCATACATTTTGTGTCTTTGGCTCTAACAACCATAGCCACCACTATTGTATTAGGCAGGATTGGTGTTAAATGACTAAATATCACATGATACTCTGGTTGACACAGGGTAGCACTACTGTATGAAGAGTTTTGCCTGTTTAATAACAGTTATGTGAAAGCATAAGAGATGGTGATCATGTGATATTTAGTGGTTTAACACCAATTATGCCTAATAGGATAGTGGTGGCTATGGTTGTTAAAGAGCCAAAGAACCAAAATGTATGTGTGCTGAACTGAGTTCAGATGCATATGACTATATAAGCTATTGAACTTAGATTGAAAATATTATTGTGTTTTCAATTTCATTCTCATAGTTTTGTAGTTAAATAGAGATAAAAGGTGGCTGCTGGAGGGTTGCATTAGATCCTAAGATCTAGGTGCAGTCCTCTCAGATCCAAGGCTCCCCACCGACGAAGGCCACAAGCCAGAAACTAGTCTGGGGATATTGGATGTGTAGGCACTAGGTGGGATTTTATGCACAAGCCTTCTGGCATCCATTGATAAATATGGTTGGCGCAGGGTGGCACTACTGTATGGAGAGTTTTGCCTGTTTAATATTTCAAGATGATGAAATGGATTAAGTTTAAATATATCTTAAAAAGAAATAAAATGTGAGAAATGGAAAAGTGATTATCCTATTGATAATTAGTAAATTGAGTGTAAAGAAAAATGTAGAAAGAGTAAAGAATGAATATATAAAAATAATAAATGAGAAATGGAAAAATGATTATCCTATTGATAATTAGTAAATTGAGTGTAAAGAAAAATGTAGAAAGAGTAAAGAATGAATGTATAAAAATAATAAATGTAAAAACTGGTCATTTATATTAATTTTAGTTATCAGTAAAGTAATAAAGAATATAAATAGGAAATATGAAAAGAAAATTGAAATCAAATCACTATATAAAAAAAAAGGCTTTAAATAAATTGGGTGGAATTAGAGAACATGAATGATATTTATGTTGTAAACTGTTTAGATTGCAAAAAGTGAAAATAAAAATGTTTTGTATATACAAATATCAAAAAATTAATTACAAACTAGGTTGAAACAATATCTAAAATATAGAAATTCCAATAAAGGGAGTATAAACATTTAAATTATAAATAAAAACTGGAAAATGTTAAAATCTATAAAGAAAAGTTGATAAAAAAACATTCATACATTGATAGGATAGACAAAAGGTGGTTTTAAATAGAAGTAATAAGATTTAGTAAATAAGCAATTATAGGAAAAATAAAAAGGTGGTAACAATATGCAAAGAGAAATATTTAAACTGAATAGATACTTAGATTAACTTAATTGGAAATTTAAAAAAAAAAAAAAAGATATAGAAAAATTAGAATGTGCACAATGAGAAAAGTAAAATTGAATTACATTTTGTAACAATATGGAGTAAGGGATGAACATGGGGTAAATATAGAAAGGTGGGATCACCACATTATCATTCTCACTTAATAAATATAAAATGTGTATAGAATAGATATAAAATATTCAGTGAATATGAACAAAATACAATGAATATAAAACAAGCACAGAATGAGCATGAACAAAACATTAAGTTGCAACCCCAGCATTATAGAAGAAGAATTAAATCAAAACTCATCAACATTTGTCAAAGAACAGTCAGCTTTGAGATTGGATTTGACAGGGATCCACTATAGACAGGCTAATTATCTAGCCACTGCCAAACTTTGGGCAGAAGTACACCATTATCTGGATGCACATATTTAAGTGCTAATCCAGAATATAAAAAAAATAATACTGGCATACAGAATCATGCTGATCATCATCAATGCTCTGCCCACAGTACTATTAATATACTGGCCAACTATAAACTTAATTTGTAATAATAAAAAATAAATAAAATGTAGTGCATGGACTTTAAAAGTGATACCTTTGCAATATCGAGGGTTCTCATCTAAATATTCCAACACAAACATAAGCTCCTACATTTATATAACTAACCATTATGCTCTAATTTAGCTCAGAGATCAAGAACTCTATGAACTGTTACTATGAGTAAGATATAAATAAATAGCTTATTCTAATTTATTTGAAAATAACTACTGGAATAATTTGAAAACAATCTAAAATTCTAAGCTGTATTGAAATCAAGTCACACAGTCAATTCCTGTAACAGATAGTTTGCAGGAATAAAAATATTAACACAAATATTTTTAAACATTTAATAAACTAACTGATTAATAATTAAAAAATAAAAATGAAGTGATAATATGACAATTTAATTTTATACACTTTATCAAAAAGTATAATTTCATTAAAAAAATATAATTGACCACTTCATTTCTATTCATTAACTTAATTAAGTATTGCTTTCATTAAGTTATTTCTTTAAACAATAAAAAGTGAAAAAAAAAAACCACTTTTCAATCAGAGATAAAAAGTTAAATTTCCTTAATCCTTTGTATATAAATTTGGGGAGAAAATAAATGAATGAAAAGAAAAATATGTTTCAACTGAAAATTTTAAATTTAATAAAATTAAATTTTTTGAAAATCTTTATAATTTGGAAGAGAAAAATTAAATGGATTAAAAAAAAATGTTTCACAAGAAAATATTAAATTAATAAAATTATTCAAAATTATCAATTATTTCTTTTATAAAAAAAATCTTTGTAACCATAAATGAAAATACAATGTGCACATAAAAATACCTTTAACCATGGTTTTATTCTTTTATGGAGTGCTTTGCAGTTATAATTTTCAGTTTTTCCAGGTAAGTTTTTTTCTTAAAGGCTTCTACACAATATACAGGTATTTTGGTATGCAGTATTTTCAGGTTAATAGCATTTTTCTTTACATTTTATTCTAGTGAAGCAGGTTACATGGAGGTAGATAATATTAGCTTTTAGATAAATTTTGCACATGGTTTTTATTATAGAAAACATTTTTATAACTAAAGTTATAATGTACTAATAGCTTGATTAAAACCTTTTGCAATTAAGTCAGGAATTTATTTCTCCTTCTGTCTTCTTCAGCAGATAGATCAAGACTTCTGCTTTTTTATATTTTTTGTATTCTGCTCATATTTATTGGATATTATATATTTTATATATATTAAATGGAATAATGATGTGGTATTCCCATCTCATATTTATCCCATGTTCATCCCCCACTCTTTTCTGTTAGAAATGATGCCTCAGATTTGGTTCCATTTATAATGGTACAAACGATGGGGTAAACATTAGTAACATGGAGCAATGGGATCACAATCTATAATGGTATGAAATTATAAGTTAACATGGGGACACGAGAGATCATCCCCATAGAATGGTCATAATCATCAATGATTACACTGAATCTCAGCCTGATATTTAATGTAATCATTGATAATTTTGTATTCTGTACAAAAAAAATGGAGATTTATCTTAGTGCAAGAAAGACGGAAGTAATGATAGTAAATTAAAAGAAAACATTTTTTTGAAATATGAAAACACACAGAAAATATGGAGATAAACAAATATTTTACTAATCAATTAGATTAATTAGATGATTGGGGAAATAAAATTGATAAATGATGGAAAAATAGATCAATAAAAAAATTAACATTGTGTTCATATAATAGGTGTGATTTACAAGTATTATAAGCAGAGAATTGCAATGTCAAATTTAATCATACAGTAATGAAGTATTTCTTATTTTAAAAAAAAAATTAGATATTCAAGAAAGAATTTAAAATAATATAATATGCTGTGGATATGAAAATGGACAGCTTAAGCAATAGTTCATGGCAGGATAAATATATGGTTCATTGCAGGTTATGAATAATAATAAAGCTAAAATAGTTTTAATTTTAATGAAAGGACACACAACCAAAAAGAGGATGTCCTAAATTTTTTGATTTGTATAATAATTTTATATTGCTTTGTCTACATAAAAGATAGGATGGATGTTAAGATAATGTTAATTATTACAATAAAGAGTTTGTCAGGAAAATAATTTTGCTAACTGATAGCTCAGTTATACAGTATAAATACAAAGAAACAAGTTTGAATATATGCAGATAAGTAGATAATCAAACAAGAGTTTTTTATAAAAATAAAAAAATATTTTACTTTTAAAGCTTGACATATATATCGACAAAATGAGAAATTATTGGAAATGGAATAATTTAAGAAATTTGTTTTGTAAACTCTGTAATGAAAATTTGGAAAATATCTTATACAATTATAGTATAAACAATTTCAGAAAGGACACAAATAGTAAATTTATATAAATTAAGTATAGATTAAGTTGTTGGGATTGGATAATTTTAATTTTAATGGACAAAGATAATCCCATGGAAACAGAACATTTATTTAGTAAAGGTTATGTACTTTAGAGAGTAATAAATAAAATGAATATCATTTGAAAGTTTGCTCCAAAGATTTTTGATTTTATAAAGGAAGTCATTGTACTGTACAATAAACGTAATATATGATCATCATAAATATATTTACCATCCTGCTAACAATTTACTCTAATTTTTTAAATATATTATTAAGATATGTGATTATGTATTAATACTTTTTTTTTCTTTTATATACGTTTCAAATCACAACATAAAATTTCCAGTCTTAAATGCTGTCTTTATAGTCGAAAATTGTCATGTGATTATAATTTAAGAAATTTGTTTTGTAAACTCTGTAATGAAAATTTGGAAAATATCTTATACAATTATAGTATAAACAATTTCAGAAAGGACACAAATAGTAAATTTATATAAATTAAGTATAGATTAAGTTGTTGGGATTGGATAATTTAAATTTTAATGGACAAAGATAATCCCATGGAAACAGAACATTTATTTAGTAAAGGTTATGCACTTTAGAGAGTAATAAATAAAATGAAGAATATCATTTGAATGTTTGCTCCAAAGATTTTTGATTTTTATAAAGGAAGTCATTGTACTGTACAATAAACGTAATATATGATCATCATAAATATATTTACCATCCTGCTAACAATTTACTCTAATTTTTTAAATATATTATTAAGATATGTGATTATGTATTAATACTTTTTTTTCTTTTATATACGTTTCAAATCACAACATAACATTTCCAGTCTTAAATGCTGTCTTTATAGTCGAAAATTGTCGTGTGATTATGATTCAAGCATTTAATCATTAGAATTTAAATTTTTGAAGATTTTCATTTGGATGTTTATTTATGAATTCTAAAAACAAGTATTATCATATACAGTTAATAAACAATTTCAAATTATTTCATGATGAAGTAATAAAAAAAAGTTATTTAGCAGCAGATCATTATTAAGCAAATATTTTTAAATTTGAATTTTAGCAGTTCAGAATTTTTCTTGTAAAATTTAAATGTGTAAAAATATAACAAGAGCTTGAGTATTGTGAAAATAATTTCTCAATAATATTAATTGTTTAATGAAATATTTTTTAAAAATATTAAGTCATTTCCACTCTAACATTCTAATATATTTGCATTTATTATAAATGATTGAAATAGGCTTACATGGCTCTTCTACTGGTATTAATGTATATGAATTCTAATATAAAATTAATAATGTTTTTGATACTATAAATAAATTTTTTTTTTGAGATTTTGTCTTATTGAATGTGGAGAAATATTTAAAAAAGTATAAATATTTTGATTATCAAGAAATTTTGTTTTAAAAATATTACCAGCTGCTACTCTAAAATTTAAATTTAATTACCAATTAAAAAATGTTTTAATGTAATCACACACACAAAAAAAGGTAAAAGCCTGAAATCTGGGCTCGGCCGCTTTTGGGCATTGTTTACATGTCAAAACACATAAAAATGCCATTTCGGCGGCCGCGGCCTTACAGGCTAATACAACATTTACATATTGTATTAACCCATTGAGCTAGGCCGCTTTATATGACATTGCACAAAAATATTACGGCCTGTTTTGTGCTTCGAAGCTATTTATGCATATTCGTTCTTTTCATAGCTGATTACCATATCGCTTGAGGGTGTTTAAATTTCAAGGCGGTATGACTTTTTCAAATCTCCGTAATAGAGTAATGTCATTTCGATTTAAAAAATGTTGTTAATTATTAAGAATTGTCATATGGTCCCCACCCTTCCCGAAAAAAAGGTTAATATGTAAAGAAATTGGCAAAGTGTATATTCGAACAGGCTTCGACAAAGCTCACGCACTAAGTCACGTTTCAGCGTAGTGGGGAAAATATTCGAGACCACTAAAAGATCTGAGACGAACATGCAATTTTGAAACTTTTCTTCAGATAAATTGCCGAGTACAGAAAGTGTGTGAGATTGTGTTTTTTATTTTATCTTGTCAGGCACACGTAAAGTCCACTTTTTATTACAGCAATAAAATCGAATAAATAATTTTAAAAAGTCCAAAGTTTGTGTCCTTTTTTTTTTGTTGTTTTTATTTCATTCGAAATTGACAAGTATTTGGATTCATTTTTTTGCAGCGGGGTTTAAATAAATGACGACTTTGGTTGACTTTTTGTTAAGAATAACAAATTACGAAATACACCTCACCCCCTCCCCCAAAAGCAGTTTATTGTAGGAGGCTAAAAAAAAAAAAAAGGGTAATTCGAACGAAATAGAAATCAAAGTAAAAAGTGAGAAAAAGTTGTCGCGAGAGTGGCGAATGTTTTGTGCACTGTGTTTCATCTCACTCTGCAGCTACACTCTTGCAATCCATCAAAGACAATATCAAGATAAGATTGACAATCTTTTCCGATTGCTGGAGGGGTTACAAAACTACAGAACTGAAGGCCAATGGATTCCAACACCTAACAGTCAACCACCGATACCACTTTGTGGATCCTACCACGGGCATTCACACACAGAATATTGAGCATCTTTGGGGTCTTTTGAAAAAAGAAAACAAAAAGAAAAGAGGAACTGACAGAAAGTTGTTGGATAACTACTTGTCAGAGTTTATATGGAGAAGAATGCACAAGGATGAAGATCTATTTCTATCCATCCTATCTGAGATGGCTGTTGCAAATAAACAGTACACAGTGTTGTTGTTTTTTAATTAAATAGATTATATAAATAAATAAAAATTATTTTCAAAAAAATACAAAGTTTGTGTATTTTTTTTTTTGTAAAGTAATTATAAATTGACACAAACCATATTTTGATTCGTTTTGTATTTTTGTTAATAATAATGACAAATTAAAAAAGTTTACTTTAGAAAGGATGGGGAAAAATAAATTTTATGCGAGGGTAGGGGTATAATTTTGATTGAATATTAATAAAAACAATTACGACAACTAAAAAGTAAATAATTGGAAACAAGTTCAAATGTTGATTATCTTTTTTTAGCGCTGTTAAAATAATTTACTATTTGTGTTTAGTTTTTATTAATATAATAACGATACGAAGGCTAATTCAAACATAATTAAAAACAAGTTGTTTTAAAAAAAAGTAAGAAGGGGAAAATAATAGTCAAGACAAAAAAAAATTAGAATTAAGTCTAAACAATTCGCAAGTAATTGTATTCTATTTTTTTTTCGGCGGTGGGATTAAAAGAAATATTTTGACGTGGTAAAACGGTTCAAAGTTTTAAAATAATAAAAACAAAAAAAATTACATTACAAAAATTTGTTGAAAAATTTGGATAAAAAAAAAAAAGGAAAATGAATATAAAAATTTATTTAATAATAAATAAATCATGTTATAAATGAAATTAAAATTGTTTTAATCAACAAATAATAAATCATGTTGTATTAAAATTAAAAAAAAAAATTGCGGCCCGGTAACTTTATATTTCATTGATTTTGTCTAGCATCAACGCTCAAAACGACTTTGCCCGGATTTCAGGCTTTTACCAAAAAAAAAATCATTAAAGAAATTCTATTTTAATATTTTAAAAGTGTACAATGCTTGAAGTAAAAAGTGCAGACATTAAGCAATTTCGTTGTAGTTTATGTAAATACCAAACTTCTAATAAATATAGACTAAAAACACATGAAAAAAATATTCATTGTGGAGAAATATCTTTATATTGCATTTTATGTGAATTTAAAACTTATGATAAATATATATTCAAAACTCATAAAAAAAAAATTATGATAAAGACAAGTCTTTTCATTGCACATTCTGTGATTATAAAAGTTCATTAAAAAGTACCTTAACACATCATGAAAGGCAACATACAGGACCTACGCCATTTTATTACAATCGATGTGAATACAAGACAGCTGGTAGAGGTTCTTTAAGAAATCATTTACGAGTTCATGCTAGAGATAAGCCTTTGAATACAGGTCTGCTTATAGAAATGCTTTAAGAAAACATGAAGCAATTCATACAGATATAAAATCTTTTCATTGCAGTGCTTGTAATTTAATTGTACATGAAAAAATTCATACAAGAGAAAAACCGTTTCATTGTAGGTGTGTGATTTTAAGACTTAATAAGTATATGTTAAACACACATAAAACTATCCACACTGGAGAAAAATCTTTTCATTGCAATTTCTGTTGATATAAAGCTGCTAGAAGAAGTTCTTTGAAAATACACGAAAACCTTCATACAGGAGAGAAACTTTTTAATTGCACATTGTGTGACTTTGAAAGTTCTAATCAAACTCTTTTCCAACAACATAAAAAATACCATGCAAGAAATAAACTTTTTCATTGTACATTTTGTGAATTTAAGACTTTAGATAAAAACTATTTAACGAAATATACAATGAAACATTCTGGACATAAACCATTTCATTGAACTTTGTGTGAATTCAAGACATTTCAAAAAGATTGTTTAAAAAATCATGAAAAAATTCATAGTAAAGAAAATTTTCATTGTGGCATCTGTGAATACAAAACCTCTGTAAAATCTAATTTAAAAATACATGAAAAAGGTCATAGAGTTAAAAAATCTTTTCATTGCAGTTTATGTAATTATAAGACTATCTCAGATTATAGCTTAAAAAGTCATAAAAAAAGATGTCATCGAAGACAAATCCTACAAAGTGGAAATATAGATGAGAAATGGAAATTTAAAAAATATGAAAGAAAATGTCAGGTAAGTATTGATGTATTTCTTTGTTGAGTATGTAATTATAAAGCTATTAAGAAAAGTGATTGTGAAAATCTTGAAAATACTCATTTTACAGATCATGAAATTCTTGATTTTTTCTGCGATTATGATGATTGCTTACTCAGTCTGAAATAATCTAATGATTTTCTGCATATGCAAACAGAATCTTAATTTAGTATATAGAGTAGTAAAAAAAAGATAATCTTTATGAAAATTATCTTAATAGATTTTAGTGAAAAATCAGAAGATGAATGCATTGTATTTAGCAAAATAAAGTTTTTTGGAAAAACATTTCATTTGTTGCATATCTTTTCTTTCAATTTCTTAAAAATGTTTTAGTTTGATGTTTTAGTAAAAGCTTTAAAAAATCGGTTACATTGTTAAAGTTTATTGTAATATAAATCGTCTTCACTTTTAAAGATAATAATATGTTTTTTTTAATTCCATATTTTTCAGCCATTACTGATGGTAATCAAGAAATTGAATAAGTAATAGTAAAAAAAAAGTCCAAGTATGAAATCTGAAATTGTAATATTCTTAGTGTTTCAAAGCAAAATTTTATTTAATCTCAAAGGTTACAGAGTCACATTTAGTAATATATTGATTTCTGTTACAATTGCAAAACAAATTACAAATATGCAAGGAGTCCAATTAAGACATCTTTTCAGTACATAAGACTTTATCATTTCTGCATACTTTTCTGTTTGTTTTAGAATCTGGTTTTTTATTTAGTTCAGATTGTTGATTTGAAAATGTCACCATCTATCATATTGGACTTATATTTCATAGACTGGATCTTAGTCTCAAGTGTGACCATGTGGCTGCAAACTCATGTGGTTGAGCTAGAATGCTGTCTTTTTTTCTGAACAATTTTAGTTTTATTGAGTATGTTGCTGGGTGGCATTGAGGGTTATTAGCTAGAGCAAAGGTGCATCTGGTACACCAGTAGGTATAAAGGCTGTAGGTTGTTGCATGAATAGCAAGGGTGTTGCCTTTTTAAAATATATTTATTATTTCAACGATTGAAATATTAGCCTTTCTGTATGTGGTAAACATTATGCATTGTATAGTTTCCAGTGCAGTGCAGGAATGAAGGAAATGATCCTGTGTCTCATCTTCTCTATGACATAGTTTATAAAGGGGGTCTATATTTATATAGAATCTATGAAATCTAAGGAAATGCATTATGGGTAAAACATTTAGATTAAACTTTAAGCAGAAAATCAAATAATTTTGATTCTAGTGACCACTTTCTGAATTATTGCAAGTAGTTGCCTGTTGTCTATCCCAATAGATGAGGTGTCTGGTTTGGATTTAGAATATTATAAATGTCCCAGTCATTATTGAGTGATATTTTGTTATATATTGGCTTCAGTTCTTCAATCAGTGTGGATAGATATCCATATGAAGAGGGTGGTCTATCCGTGGGTGTTATATTGATCACACACTCCAGGTCTGGAAATCTTTTTATGGTGGCTGTTAATAGATTTATTGATTTCTGTGTGTAAAAAACATTGATTGTATGGAGTTAGAGTCCATTTCTAAATGGCGGTCTGCTCAGGTTTTTTAAAGAGATCGTTACTGTCTTTCTCTTCCATATTAGTTTGTTATAGATTGATGAAATTTTAGATAGGAATGTTTTTGAATATTTAATTATAGGTGTGTAATAGGTAATTTTTGTAATTATAAGTTGATTATATAGTGCAACCTTCGCGTATATTGACAGGTATGACTTTTCAAGTGAGGTTATGATTTTTTCAGCATCTTTCTTTAATTTATTTTGGAATTTTTTGCCTCATTCCATTGGTGCCAAGGTAGAATAAAAAATCAAGGAAGGCAGCTGGTTTGCCATTAAACATCTCTGTACAGTATTTTGACCATGCAGCAGTTTTATTTGTGTTAATTTTTAAGTTAAAATTTGAGGTATAATTCTTGATTATCTCATAGTATGGGGAGATTCTTTTTAGAGGGGAGGAAAATGGTTACATTATCCATATAGGCTATGCATGATATATTTAAAGCAGTATTTGGGATTTGAATACCTTTTTTTTTGTATCTCTATTAATAGAGGGTTTATATATAGTGTGAAGAGCAAAGCACTGAGGGTATATCCTTGTGGGATGGATTTACTCAGTCTGAAAGCTGATGATTTTTTCACATTTAGTGTGATGTGAATCTCATGGCTGAGTAGTAGATTGGCTATTATATATAGTAGAGATGGAGATGTTGTTTTTTTAACATATCTAATAATTTGACAATAGGCACAGTCAAATGCTGCCTCAATGTCTAGTTGAACTATAATTGGTGCATATTTCTTTTTTTTCTTTACTGCTTCGATAATTGTCTTATACATTAGGACATGTTATGAATCATATCACTATCATTAGTTTTTATTTGGATAATCCATTGGAAAAAGTTAAAATTACCACATTTACCAATGTATAAGATGCACCTCTTTTTAAATATATTTTAAAGAAAAATAATAATTTTCTACATTTTTTATGAATTTCCATAATGATTTACTTTACTAATTTTATAATTATTTATGTCTACAAAAAATGTAACTAGGGAACATCCTCAAAACCCAGAAATTTGTCTCCAGAGCCACACATTTTGAAGATTGTCTCTTTTCTTAATGGTATCATTTACTTTGTGGATAGATTTGTGTTTGAGAGAACTTTTTATATATATTTTAACCATTTATTTTTAAAATGATTTTTTAAAAAAATTGTGAGAATAGTAAATTATTTTGAATGTTTTGCTCTGATCTTGATATGATTATGAGAGTGTGTAAATATTGTAATAATTTCATACTCTCATATTGGGAGACTATAATGATTACATAGAGGAGGTAAATATAATTTATTTTGCTTATTTTTTCTGATAAATTTTATTATAAATTATACTAAAGGTCAGATAGGGTACAAATTATATAAATATAATAGACCACTACCACATTTCCAGACCATTTAACCCATTCTTAATTTACTAAAGGAAATCTTCCATGATTATAAAATGTATATTACATTTAACCTAGTGCATTGTGCTGAACACTGGGAAATAGTTTGGAAGAATTTGAACACCCTTCAGCATTAATAAAACTATGCCATGACTAGCTTGGTTAAGCACAAAAATATCTTGTTTCACTGGCTATCAGAATTTGGACCCCTTTTAAAACAATATATTTTACAAATTATGTAAACAGTTCTCTAAATTTAAATGGAAAGAAATTATGAGAAAAGAGAAAAAGGCAAGATTAACAAGAACAAAAATGCTTAATACATAATAATACTTTCTAGATAATTAATTCAATACTTATTACTTATTATTTTTATAGTAATACAAATAAGATATATTTGTATAACTTATTGCATTTTAGGTTTTAGGTGATCATCTCTAGAGATTTATGAAAGTCATATGTCTAAAAGGCTTTGGCTGAAACTCCTTTTCATTAAGTTAATATTTATCAATCTTCTTTTGGTTTAATCATAATTGACATTACAGAGTCCAATCCAGCAAATTTCTATTTTTTTGAGAGAAATTAGAAATTAAGATTTTAAAACTTCTTCAACTGGTTTTACACTTAAGAAGCATTTGGGTCACATTTCTTTGCATCTCTACAGTCACATATATTCCATGAGGGAGGGCATCCATTTGACATGTATTTGTGCAGACAATATTTAGCATAGGACAAAAATAACTTCAGAAGATGGCAGTTTAAGTTTAGTCACATTTTAGGCTAAGACTGAGTTTCTCCAGATAATGCAATTAGAAACGAAATTGTGTCTAACAAATGAGAAAGAAGAAAGAAAATTTAGATCAGGAGGAGGAAGAGAAGTGCATGGGAAAATTAATATGTTCAGATAAGGAAGGGGTTTCAAAGTATGCAAGTCAGGGCTGTCCAAAAATAGAAATAGAGATTGCTAGGAGGGATGCCATGGCATTAGTGGACTCTGACAGCAAATCTCTGTGCTGTCTGAGGAATTGCATGCACAAATCATGAACCAACAGGTCAGCATCCAGACCCTCCATATTAAGCCAGTCCAAATAAGAATGGAAAATTAAAAAATGTCAAGGGTGGAGCCAAAGCAGGTGTGGATGGACCTTTATATCAATGGGGAACCATTTCCACATGAATTTCTAGTCATGAAAGACTTGATTCATGACATACTGATAGGGTCAGACTTTTTAAACAGGTATAGATGTACAATAGATTTTATAATAGGCCAGTTTATATGTGAAGGAGAGACCATCATGTTCACTACAATGCAATTACATAGGTCAATAGGAGTAATATGGATAGAAGGGGAAAAGACAGGAAGGATTGAAGAGAAAATTAGGGAAATAATTCCTGCAAACAAAGAGAAAGAGGCCTTCAGGCAAACATTACATCAGTATCATCAGGTATTTTTGGAAGAACTGAGTGTGATCCAGGGCTTTGAGCAGCACATCAAACTGAAACATGACCAGCCCTTACAATCTCACTCTTATCTGGTACCCTATCAATATAGGGAGAAGGTAAAGAAACAATTAATCCAGATGATGGAATGGGGATATCTAAATATTGTATAAAATATGAAAATCATTTATGTTAATTGGGACATTTAGTGGCTATACTTTATGGGATCATGAGTTGGGACATTGGTAGAAAACAAGCATAAATAAAGAATGACCACAAATGTCTAAATGAGTTTTCCCTAATTTTGTTTTAAATTTTATTGTTCAACTAATTAATGTAAATACATTTATTAAATTTATTTAATAGCTGAAATACACAGGCTTATATATACCTGCGTCTATATATGTAATAGACTGTGCTCATACCCTGTCTATTAAATTTATTTAAATGTTAAAATACGATTCTTGTTTTATTTTTCTGTGGTTAAATTTTATTTAGTGATATCCTTACACACATATTACGATCATTCCTTGTATGTACACAGTGTACCATATCCACCCCCATTAACAGATATATATTTATTTTATACCTATTCAGACTTCAATGATATAAATATATCCTGAACTATAGGATCAAGCAACATCTCCCTAAGTTCGAATTCCAGAATAACTGAAATATATTGCAATATGTATGAAGTACATTAAGGGTAGAATCAGTATTTATTTAGAACTTACTCTCTCCTCTCCTAGGTACAAGTTTAATGTGTGAAGGGTATGCATGAATGTGAATAATAGAGATATACTCTTATTCATCAAGAGAAACCCATTCACCTTTGTACATATCACAAAAAGACGGTTCCATTACAATAGAAATTAGAAAATTTTTACTCCAAAACAGTATAATTGAAGCTTAGATGTAGATGATCATAATTTATCATTTTCCACTTAATATCTTATTTTATACTATAACTTATAGTAGTTTAAACATTTTTCATTTAGTTATTATGTAAACCTCATTTTAATACAACCTGGATGGAAAAAGTTTTGAGGTTTTTTTTTAACTTTGCCTAGGACTGCATTATAAATATATTTAATAAACAAATTAATTCAATACCTTTGTTTTTCAAATCTTGGTTTATTTTATGATCCATTTTTTATTTCAATCATATATAGTTATCATCAAGAATTATCTATAAAATATACATATACAAATATATGTTTACAAAGAATTTACAAAAGCAGTAAAGTATTTTTACATAAATTATAATTATTTTATAACCTTTTGCTTACTTTCATTTTTGTCATCATTCTTTTACATTTTTAAATTTACTTTTTTATAAAATCCGTTAATTATTATAATTACTATAATTATATCAGATTCCTAACACTTCTATTCAAAATTGGTTTTCTACTTATATATAAATTTTCTGTAATTAGACTTTTCTTATAAGATCTAATATTTTCCAATGTTTTTATTTCAAAATTTAAATGCTTCGATTTTTTCATATGTAGATATATACTATAATTTTAATTGCTCTTTTTAATCTAGTTTTCAATTTTTTTATTGTTCCTATATATGAAACTTTTATTATCTCATTTACAATCTAAATAATTTATAATATAAATGCCATTCATATTTTCAAATCCCTTTTTTTAACAATTAATTAAATTTAGTTTTAAAAGAATTTTATTTAGGGCGAATATTGGTTTTTTTATACATTAACTTCTTAAAATACCTTGACTAAACAAGAGTCTATAAGGTTACTACTGGGTTGATAGTGGATGATTTGGGTATGGAATTAATCCTGTGGTTTATAGATTGTTGTCACCAGCTATCTGGAAATGTATTGGGCTTTGGAATTTGGAATAGATTCTGGGTTTCTTCAAATAGAAACTTGGAGGAAAGCATCATGTCTTTATGCTTGATTTTCTTTAAAAGAGATATGAATAGACTGTCTGGGTCCGGCAGAGGAATTGTGAAGACTAATTTGCATCTTACATTACAGATAGAGTGGGTGAGAAATACTGACATTCTTATAATTGGAAACTGCTAAATGTATCATCATGCCTCTTGCAGATTAGGCAGGTAGGGTCAATGTTGTTAAAAAACCTCTTGTGGTGGAGGAACCAGTTGGTATGCATGGCTCTCAGATTTACTTTTACTAGGTAGTTTAAAAATTTAGGCTTTAAAGCTAAGAACTTGAAAATCAAAGTAATTATATGATTAGTGATATCAAGCATTGGTATAATTGAGATGATTTTAGGGTTGATTCTACTGTGAGCTTCCCAGATGGTGATTTTTGTATTATGTGGATTTTGTAAAGTAGATGTATGTTGATTGAGAAGCTAAAGAACCTGGTCTAACCAGCATTTTTGAGAAGGTCTGTCGGTCGGTTGGACGGTCTCTGATATATTAAAGGAATCATGTTTTTGTAAAAGATTATGAATCAATGTGTGACATTTTTGGAAGATAATTGAGGGGATGGAGTGAAAGGACATCCCATTAGATTTGTGATAGTATTGCATCCTTGTCATGCTTATAGACATTGTGCTGTTTTTCCAAAAGGTTTAGCACATAGACTATTGATTTTTTTGGTAAAGAATTTTGTTGCTGTCATGATGGGGAGGAAGTATGCCATCTAAGTCAGTAGCACAACTTTTCTCTGAATGGAGAGATACACCCTGAAAAGGGTCTGTATAATCTGAGATGTGGAATTGATTAAGGAGTTCTGTAGTTTTTTGACATAGCTGGTTTGAAACATGGAGATAGGGAAACCAAGAAAGTCCTCTAGATGAGACTTTCTTTCCCAATATAATTTTCCAAGATGATGATTTGATGGAGTTAAATTTGAGTTGTGAATTGACGGAAAATTTATCCAAAATTTTGTAGAGTGCTGGGAGATGTTTTTGAGATGGTAGTATTACGCGGACATCATCCATATATCCTCTATAAACTGATTAAATTACAAATTTGTTATTTTCCTGTTTATGCCATTATTTTATTAATCTTCATAAAGTACAAGAAGATAAATGTTAAAAAAGGGCATGAAAAATATGAATGTCATTTTTTTTCATGTGTCATAGCATTTATATGTAAATTGTTTAGATTGTAAGACAAATAATAAAAATATTTCATCTATAGGAACAACAAAAAAGTGATTTGAAAACTATATATATAATTTATGTGAAAATATTTTATTATGCTCTTCTTGTAAACATGAAATAAAGAGAATGAAGCAATATGAAAGTATCTACAACAAAAATACACATATATTTGTATATATATATTATAGGAATAATTATTGACACTAACTATGTAATATGATTGAAATGTTGAAGAAATATTGAAACAAAAATGGTTCATAAAAGAAACTAAGATTTTGAAAAAAATGTGTTGATTTAATTTGTTTTTTTTTTAAATATTGAAATTAATGGGGCATATTTGGTAAGAAGTATTGATTTTTATTAAACAATATTGTAACCTACAACCATCTGACTTAAGCCAATAAACATCACATGATCACCATTTCTTGTGCTTGCTTATAATTGTTATTAAAACAGGCAAAACTCTCTATATGTATTGCTATTCAGTGCAAGCCAGAGTAATTAATAAGTTATAAGCAAGCATAAGAAATGTGATGATGTGATATTTATTGGCTTAAAACCAATCCTTCCTAATAATATAGTAGTGGCTATGCTTATTAAAGAACCAAAGTCATCAAAATGTATAGGTACTGAACTGAATTTAGAACCTTTATGACTATTTAAGCTTATGAGCTTGGATTGAAAATATTATAGTGTTTTCAGTTTAAGACTCATAATTTTGTAGTTAAGTAGAGATAAAAGGTGGCTGCTGGAGTGTTGCATTAGATTCTAAGATCTAGGTGCAGTGCTCTCAAATCCAAGGCCACAAACCAGAAGGTAGTCTGGGGATATTGGATGAGTAGGCACTAGATGGGGATTTTATGCACAATCCTTCTGGTATTTCATTGATTACTCTGGCTTGCACTGAGTGGCAATGTGTATAGAGAATTTTGCCTGTTTTAATAACCATTTGACCTGTCTATTATTGAGCTTAATTGAGCAGAAAAAATGTCATTTTTTAACCAAAGATGGAAAATAATTTTTAAAGTGCTTATTTTGCTGAATCTTTTTTCTTTTCTCTCTGCCATCATAGAGCAAGTAATTTTATTGTCTCAATGGAGAGTCTATTTCAAATTTACCGAATCTAAGAAATCCATTTGCCTACATTTTTGTCAAATAATGGGAAGTTATTCAAGGTCATTTCAAAAGGATTATTAATTTGAATATAATTTTTATTTTAAAATCTATATTTTTCTGAGAATATGCAGTGAGGTCATAATCTTTATAACACAGTTCAAAAAAAGTATAAACAATTGAAAATAAATAAACAAATGAAATTTTAATTTT
Organism: Epiperipatus broadwayi; assembly: GCA_028023455.1. Classification (NCBI taxonomy): domain Eukaryota; kingdom Metazoa; phylum Onychophora; class Udeonychophora; order Euonychophora; family Peripatidae; genus Epiperipatus; species Epiperipatus broadwayi. Next base: position 545,696 of record JAQFVV010006271.1, read on the forward strand.
CTAGCTCACATTTTACCTGTTGTGTTCTATGATTAAAAAGCATCAAATTGCACTGGGTAAAAAAGCTATGTATTGATTGAAATTTTAGATATTAATTTAATATTACTTAGATGTATATTTTGTTATCATTAATTTTTTTTTCACAAAAAAATGAATAAAGGGCTAGTACTCTATTTTTTGTTAGTGTCTTAACTGACGTAAAAGGATTAATGTTAAAGTATTTTTCGTTTACTCTCTCTGCAATATTTTTTTTATATTGATTTAGCTTTCAATATCTTGAATACAGTAGTTTGTCTACTGTGTGCTATTTTATTTTTTATTTATATTTTAACTTGGATACTAAGTTAAAAACTTCACTTTTGATTTAAAATATTTTAGATAAATATATTTACTAGAAATTATGATGTCAGCTTGCAGCGCCCTTTTTTACTGATACTTTCCTTCATTACATTATAGTTGGAAAAATCTTAAAAAAATACAAATTCTTAGTGAAATTTCTGTCATTTAAATATGTAAACTCTGCAAAAATCTATTTAAAATGTATAGCTTCTTATGCGATAATCTTATTTAATTATGAGAATATTTATTATGGTCTCAATTTTGCCTGAATTTATAATCCTAATACAAGCTTGGATACTAAATTAAAAGCTTCACTTTTGACTTAAAGGATTTCAAACAAATACCATTAATAGATGAAAAATTTCAGTTTGAAATCTTGATTTTAATTGGAACTTTGCTTTCATATATAATATCTGGACAATTATATTTTAAAAAATCACAGTAAATTTCTATCATTTCTTTTCAAAATGTATTTTGTATAATATTCAGAACTATCTATGGAAGGATTGAGGTATCCACAAGAGGCTTTGAAACCAAATGCTATGAATATGACAGTTTCATTATGAAAATCTTCAATTGATTCTCATAAATTTTCAATCAATTTCTTATATTTTAGTATATCTTACTAAAAACTATGTGAAAATATTATTTTCTGGAAGATGATCTTATTGAGAACTTTTATTAATACAGGTTTCTCATTTGACATCTATTTAGAATCTTCTACAATAAACTGAAAAATAATTACACTTTGAATCACAAGTGTCAAATTAACTCAACCCAGATCTTTGACATCATCCACTTTAGATAAATATAGTAATGACTATTATTAATCATTTATTAAACTAGAGATTATCTCTAGCACATATATAAACTTTAAAACTCAATTAAAGATTAATATATCTGATTTTTAAAAATTAAATGCACAAACACATGGAAGTATTTACATTTCTTTTTTCCACATGGAATATTTACACATATTCTTTTAAATTCATATAAATAAACCTGAAAACTAATGAGTGTTGGTTTAGCATGAAATGCATCTTGGGAGTCATTTGTCTTTTAGTGTATCTTTATTTATATGAATTTAAAATAATATGGGGTAATATCGAGATTATTTACTATATTTATAAACTGAAAAACAGTTATAAAATCTTTCATTTGCAATACTACCTATATTTTTGTCATTTCTAAATGTGGCTTCATTGACCTTTTGAGAAGTTTTGCAACTTTTTAAAGAATCCAGTATGTAATTATTATATTGCTATTCTATATTTAATTTTAAATAGTGGCTTTTGTAATCTTTTAAAATAATTGCCACAATAAACTTCTTTTTATTTAAATGTGTATACTGAAACTGAAAAATTGGTTTGTTTGTTTGTTAGTTTATTTGTTAAGTTTTGACCTTTTTCAAGTTAGAATGAAATTTGAAAATCGAGATTTAGTATATTTAAGTTCAATAAAATTGCTTGAAATTTGATAATTAAATATATTATATATGCTTAATCCACTTTGAATACTCATATTTTTAGTAGGTTAACTAGTTTCTTAGATATGGAACAGAGGGTAGGAAATATTAAAAGTATTCAATAATTTCATGTATCACAGTTAGCAGTTATTCTTAGAACATTGATTTGTTTTAAATGTGGCTCATGAGAAGGCAGTGTAAATTTCTTTTTTTAATTTAATAACATTTTAAAAACCATTTTAAACTTTTAATGTGTATATTATATTTAGTATGTGTACATAATTATATATGAATAATAAATCAGCAACTAAGTTTTCTATTTAAAATTTCTTGATAGTTTTTATTTTAAAACAATTGTTTGTTTTTTTAAAATAAAAACTATCAAACAATTTTAAATAGAAAACTTAGTTATTGATTTATTATATATATATATATGTACAAATACTAAATATAGTATATACCTTAAGAGTCTGTATATTATTTACTGTGAAAATATCTAATAATATATATACCCTATATTTATGATATTACTTTAAAGTAAAATTATATGTATTAAGTGAAGCTCATTTATAATATGTACACATTACTATACAGAAAAAGAATCAGAATTAAAACCAATTCTTTTTTTTTTATGTTGCACTTCAAGTATACAATAGTCAAATATGTTTAAAAATACATATATACAAGCAACAAAGATTACAAATTATAAAATTATTATATAAAAGCCTTTTTCGGCAAATTATGTTTTTTTGCCCTTTTCAATATGTCTCCACGATTTAAAGCACATACAGCGACATCTATATCAACACATGAGAGAAGATAGATAAACAAATGGATATTTGACATGATCTATTATGTGATTCCCCCCCCCTCAATTCTACTACAAAATTACTTTGTTATATATATTGAATGGATATATATCCCCATATATTAATTAACTATCCATTCTTTATCCATTAACCACTTATTATTTAACTTAATGGATGTTTTGTATATATTCATACAGTTGTTTTTATTATACATGATGTAGTTTGTTTCATATATTTTACGTCTATTAACATTTTTAATATAATCAAGAACACTTATATTATCAATACAATTTATTTTATGTCCATACTGCAAATAATGAACATATAACGCAGATCTATCATCTTTCCTAGCAATAGCATCATTGTGTTCTTTAGCTCTTTCTCCCAATTGCTTTGACGTCTGGCCATAGTAAATCATATTACAAAATTTACATCTAATTTTATAAACCATTCCTCTTTTATATTTTATATCATCTTTCATTCTACAATTAGTTATCAATTTATCCAAATTTTTGCTATTAGCCCATCCCACGTTAATGTTTTTATCTATATAATTTTTACTTTTTTTATTTAATATATTATATACACTAGGCAAATATGAAATTTTTATCCACTTCTTTTGTTTATTAGTCCTACATCTATTATTATTCGTGCTATTTACTCAATGTTGTAAAAATATATTGTCAATACTATACGCTGCATATCCATATCCCATATATGTTTGTTTAAATTTATCCTTCTGTAACATAGCAATATTTCTATCTGTATTAAATCTATCATTCTTATATTTAAAATTCTTAATTACACTCATCTTTTGTATCCATGGTTGTTTTGAATCAATTGATATAATTTTCCTTAATTTATAATCTTTAATAAAATGCTTAATTATAATTATTTTGATTTAAAATAATTTCAATATCTAAATACCTTATTTCATTATCAATTTCTTTCATAGTAAACCTAATATTATCAACATTATTATTAAATTGTTTATATAATTTATATATTGCCCTCTTATTACCAATTATCAAACTATCATCTACATATCTAAAATAATGTTGTACATCTTTTTTAATTATACTGCCTTTTATAATATTGATTTCCATGTCATTAATGAACATAGATGCCATAAGCCCACTAATCACGCATCCCATTACCCATCCCTTATTTATACTCCAATATTCATTATTATATTTAAAATATAAACTATTATTTATTAGGTTCAATGCTTCATTTATAATACTAATTATGCTATTATCATTGATATATAGAGATAAAGCCTTTATGACAATACTAATACTTTTAATTCTAGGGATATACATCGATTCTATGTCCATCACAAATATACTGTGGTTTCTATTTATATTCATCATATTTAATTTATCAATAATAGCCTCTGTATTTTTTATACAATATTGTCCATAACCAATAATATCAGCTATCCATTTGTTTAAATATTTACAAAATTTATGTAAAATAAAATTGCTAAAATTAAACAATAATCTTAAAGGGTTATCTTCCTTATGTTTTTTTACCTTATAAAATATATATGGGTTCTCATATGAATTAGGATATAAAGAATAATATTGATTATCACTTATAATGTTATTAAGCTTCATCTTTTTTAACAATTTTACATATTTATTTTTTATATTATTTGTAGGATCTTTAGATAATCTACTATACCCCTCATTTTTTATTACACTATCTATTCTATTATTATAGTCCTTAGCGTACATTACAACAAAACAACAACCTTTATCTTCTTTACTTATTACAATCCCAGAGCCATTACTTATATATCTAATTTCGTTTATTATTTTTCTGTAGTTATAATCCCTATTAGAAATATTAAGTTCGTATAAATGTCTATTTAAAACACAATGTAATTTCTTTTTCTCCCCGTGTGAAATATGTGCCAATTCAATGTCTGTTATAATCCTCTTTTTTATATCTGTCTATAAATGGGATAAATACAAAACATCCATTAATTTAAATAATAAGTAGTTAATGGATAAAGAATGGATAGTTAATTAATATATGTGGATATATATCCATTCAATATATATAACAGAGTAATTTTGTAGTAGAATTGAGGGGGGGAAAAATCACATAATAGATCATGTCAAATATCCATTTGTTTATCTATCTTCTCTCATGTGTTGATATAGATGTCGCTGTATGTGCTTTAAATCATGGAGACATATTGAAAAGGGCAAAAAAACATAATTTGCTGAAAAAGGCTTTTATATAATAATTTTATAATTTGTAATCTTTGTTGCTTGTATATATGTATTTTTAAACATATTTGACTATTGTAATATGTACACATACTAAACATGATATGTATATAAGGGTTATAAATTTTAACTCATACCAGAAATATTTAGTGGTATATATCAACTATAAATCTCTAATCAATTTAAAGCACAATAGATAAAAAAAATTATATTAAACAACCACATTTGGATTTTTTAGATTTAACTTGAAATAAAAGCATAGATGATCCAGCAATTAATTAAGTCAATCCTCTTTTTATAATAAGAGATTGACTTAATTAATTTCTGGACCTTCTCTCTCTCCACCCCCACCCCATGCTTTTATTTTAAGTTAAATCAACTGTAGTTGAAAAAAAACAATTATTATATTTCTTTTTAATGGACAGTTAATAAAAGCATTTAGTATCAATTTTTTTTATCTCTATTATATATATATAATTAGTGATTGCAAGTTTAATTTTATTATAATTTAAATCTCACATAAGTTATGGGATTTATATTTGTGCTGCATTTGTAAAACCACTTACAGATACCATTGCACATACTTCTACCAATTAAACAATTTATTTTCTTTTTATATATGACTAACCAAATAGATTTAATATTTACATTTTACTCTTTTTTATAATGTAAAAATCCATTTACTATGGCATAAATATAGTACAGATAAAAAAAGATATTAAATCATCTTAATATTTATGTAAAACTTGAAGAGCCATTTATTTAAAGCATAAGTAATCACTAGACATTACATGTTAGTCATGTAATGATTTCTTTGGCTTATTTTAAAGAGAAAATAATTTTAAAAATAATAATAGGAAATTGCTTACAATAGTGATATGTCTAATATTTATTTACATTGTTTCTAGTATAAAAATATATGAAAGCTGTGGAAAAAAAAATCTAAAAAAACAATATGCAAATTTGGACTATGTCCAGATTATTTACCAATTTTAATGTATCATTTGGTAATGTCATTTAGTATTTAAGCACCTGAAGTAACAATATATAATCTTGAGAGCTCAAATACATTTACTATTGCATTATACTATGCAGGGTTCTGGGCAATAAAATACAATGACCAATAAATGTGCTAATCTCAAAATTTTATTTCCCATCATTAAGGTATATATATAAAAGCTTGGTTTAATACTTTAATGGCATGATATGCTAAGCATGCTTTTGACTAACTGGTAGTCCTATTCATAGCAGTAATCATCCAAAAAGCTTGTGACATATATAAAATAAACCAGAGTAAAGTTTGCATAAAATTTGAATATTTATTATGGGCAATCGTGTGACAATTTAGAAAAATTACACAGCACAGATACTAATACAATCAAGCTAAGACTAATATCAAGGTTAAGCATGAGTCTAATCATGGACAAGCTTTGAACTTACTTCTATTAGTATTGTCTGCTCTGGAAGTAACAATGCTAAACATAAACATGAAGAGATCTGGCATACTGTCAACAATATACACACAGTGAACAAAAAAGAATCCTGTGTTCCCCTATGAAAAAAATGGTTCACTTAAATTAACTTATTTACATCTTATATTCATTTTTTATGCAAATCCTCATTCCCATTTATTATTTTATAAACATTACAAGCTTCTTAGGCAACTACAGCTACAAATATGACTACCAGTTAGTCAAAAGCATGCTTAGTATACCATGCTGTTAAAGTATTAAATAGAGCTTCTCTTTATGTATATTTTGTATGTATTTATTTTGAATTACATTGTTCAATGAAAAGTTTTTAAAAGATTGAAATTATTATCAGAGTCAGTAACCAGAAATTAGCTTAAGAATATGAATATAGCATTGCTATCTATTATCTATTGATTATTCATCCAACATAGTGATGAAGTAAGTAGAATCAAATTCTTATCTTATTGCAATATTTGATCATTATCAGTGATTGTTTATCATCCCTTTAAAAACTGCATTGAAAACTTCATTGAATTTTTTATAGAGAACTAAGATGTATATTAAGCTATACATATACCCCAACCATTCATAAAAGTTTTGACATAATTAGTATAGTAGTGTTCTCTAAGATTGTTTTTTTCCATAATTTGGAATATTATACTTCTGACCTGGAGTATGATAACTTATTACTTCATTATTCTAAAGTGTTGCTCCTTTATATGAACCAGTAGTAGCAGTATTGTGGTTAAAGAGATGCATAGGGCAGGGTGAGACAGCCCTAAAATGAAAATGACATCAAAAATGATCAAATATATTTTAAAATTTCTCCATTGTACAATTCAGATTTTGTGAAATGAATGGATTAAATGACCCCATCAGTTCAATGCATTATTTAGTTATTGATCAATGCATCATACTCTTCTTGAACATACACTCTCACCATCTTTATGACTGAATCACAGAACTGGCTAATAGGAGTAAATGTTTGTATCATGTTTTGTTATTTTTATGCAACAACAGCTAAATATATTGGCACAGTTTGTTAACTGACTTAACATTGACTTGTAATTAAATAAGAGAATTAATTATTTTTTTCTCATTTACATGTTAAACCACTAAACATCTCATGATTACTATTCTTCATGCTTACACAAACTGTTTAAACAGAGGCAAAACTCTCCATACAGTAGCACGACTCAGTGCAATCCAGAGTAATCAATAGATGCAGGAAGGTTTGTGCATAAATCCCTATCTAGTACCTACTCATCCAATATCCCCAAACTAGTGTCTAACTTGTGGGTTTCATCAGTGAGAAGCCTTGGATCTGACAGCACTACATCTAGATCTTAGGATCTAATGCAATCCTCTTGCAGCAACCTTTTACCTTATTAGCTAACTACAAAGCTTTGAGACCAAAGTGAAAACACAGTAATGTTTTCAATTCAAGCTCATTAGCTTTTATAGTCATATGGATCTGAACTCAGTTCAACATCCATAATTTTTTTGGTGTCTTTGGTTCTGGCTTGCACTGAGTGGTGATACTATATGGAGAGTTTTGCCTCTGTTTAAATAGCTTGTGTAAGCATAAAGAATAGTGATCACATGACATTTAATGGTTTAACACCAATCTTGCCCAATAGGATTATAGTGACTGTGGCGATTAAAGAACCAAAGGCATCAAAAAGTATGGATGCTGAACTGAGTTCAGATCCTTGCCACTATACAAGCTAATGAGTTTGAATTAAAAACATTATTATGTTTTCATTTTGGACTCAAAGCTTTATAGTTATCTAATAAGATAAAAGGTGGCTCTGGAGGGTTGACATTCATTCCAAAGATCTAGGTGCAGTGCTCTGAGATCCAGGGTTCATAATTATTTTTATTAATAAAATGATTATACACTGTGTATGAATATATTTATATAAAAGCTATATGTATTATTGGAATATTTGAAGTTTTAAATTTTTAAAAGATTTGATTATTTTAAATTTTTTGAGATTTTTTATTGTATGCTTCAAACTCATGAAGTATGGTAAAGGACAATGCTTCACATGATGCAGGAACACGTGACTTAAAATGTGTTGAAATGAATTATTTTCATTTATAAATACAAGAGAAAAAATATTATATATTTGTTTTATTATCTCCTCCCTACTATCAAAAAAATTTAAGGGGCCAAAAATTAAACATTACACACAACATGAATGTTAGCTAAGGCGCTGTGCATAACGAATAGTATTAAAAATAAACAAACAAAACAGATAGAAAAAAGTACAGCAACCAAGAAATGCAATGAAAATAATAACAAAAAAATCATTATGAAGGATCGTTATAAAAAAAAGTACAGCAAAATGCAATGAAAATAACAATAAAAAAATTTCCTTATGAAGGATTGTTAAAGGAAGAGAGAATAAGGCTTAATGTAAATTTGAAGACAATAGTCAAGCGCAAACATTTTTATCTATATATATTTATTCCATGCCTAATTTCTTTTACTAAGAATAACTCTATAAGATTTGGCTTCAAGGATTGTCCCATTGCTTAAACCATCTACACTAAGATTTTCTCCGTCAATTGGCTTAAAAGAAAATTGTTTAAACAAAACTGCCAAAATTGTAATAATGTTTTTATCTGCTACATGCTGCCCAATACATCGGCGACTTCCAAGACCAAACAATAAAATACGGTTCTCAACATTTATATCAATATCCCCAGTTTCTGTAAGAAATCGATTTGGATCGAATTTGTGTGGATTAGTCCAAATTTTTTCATCAAAATGAGCAGAATATATATTTGGGATTATAAGAGTGTTTTTAGGTATAACATATGAACGGAAAATGGTATCTTTAATAACTGAACGGTAGATTCCATACGGGAGAATACACGAATAGCGAGAAACTTCCAAACGGAAAGCTTTTAATAAAGTGAGTCTTTCAATATCATCCAATGTAATTTCATCCCCTTTAATAATTTCATCAATTTGCTGTTGAATTTTAAATTGCCATTCAGAAAATACACTTGCGTAAAGAAATGCACAGTAAAGAAAATGATTCGTCGTTTCTATTCCAGCTCCGATTAAATCAACCATTATATCGTGAACAATTTCTAATTCTTGTTGCGGATTAGCATCTAAACTAACAACTCTTTTAAGAGAGTCGGTCACGCAAGTAGGTTCTTCGACCTGGGATTTAAATCTTTTAATTATATTGTTACGTATCATAATAAAAAGTTTGTCTTTGCTAGGATTATAAAATAATTTTATCAAATAAAGTAAGTATTTGAAACCACTAAATGCATTTAAAATACTGTAAAAACTAGTTATAAAACCAAAATATTTTGTATTTTGTTTTACTTCTTTGAACAGTTCATCGGGTTTTTGATTAAAAGTTCCAAAACAAAAACATTGAATCATTTGATAAGCAAAATAAATGCAGTCATCTCGAAGATTGTAAGGTTTATTTAAATTTTCATGTAATTTATTAGAGAAATGTGTACAAAGAGTTTTTAAGTTATCTCGGTAAATAGGTGAATGACCACGAGATTCAACGATAGCATTAATAGCTTTTATGGCTATTTTCCGCTTAGATCTCCACTCCGCGGAATAATTCGTGAAACTAAAAGAGTTTAAACAATCCGATAGAATTTTAAACGTTAAAAAATCAGGTCTTCCAGCAAATGTGATCGAGTTGTCGCAAAATGCTTCCATGATTGTCTTATGTCCATTTAAAACAAGTGTCACGGTTGCCTATACGCAGATAAAACACTTCGCCGTAATGTTTGCTAAAATCTGTTAGAGTTAAATGAGGTTTTATTCCTAAAGTAAATAAGTGACCCACAAACGGAAGGTTTCTCGGACCTGGAGGAAGATTAATATTTTTCTGGCTCCAATACATTTTCAACAAACAAACAAAAACAATAATGAAAATAAATTCAAATAATGTAAACATGGTCAAACTATAAGTTTAAAGTTCAATACGATTACCGCCAAATGAATATCCGTTTTTCTTAAGCTTTTAACTGTATGTAATATTTGTCGAAATTTTAACTTAATTAGTTACTGCTCTTATCACAGTTTTCGGTATAAAATGCTTATATTTTTCCGGATATTAAACATCTGAAAATATACGATCGGAAAAGTGTTTTTTTGTTTTGTTCTTAAACCGGTTTTATTTCAGTTATTGAGACACATTTCAATGGGATAAAAGAATAAAAATATTATCGTTTACTACTATATATATAAGGTGTAGTCGATTTATTTAGAAATGATAATGAATGCATATAACCAGGCAAGGAATTGCATTAACTCCGTCTACTTCAAATTTAGATCTTTTTAAGACAACTAGTGAATAAATGTATTTTTCCATTCTTAATTTAGACTCATATATATATACTTAATGTTTGTACAAAAAGATGAGAAATAATTATAAATAATATTACATTTTCTTTAAAAAAAATTTTTTTATTGCTGTATTAGATAAACATTAGTTTATCTTATCGTTTGGCGAAGATTCTTATTTATATTCAGAATTTGAAAGAAGATGGTTAGTATTCGTATGAAGTAAAAAGGCTTAGCATAATTGTACGTTTCAAAAGTACTTTATTCATTCTTTGACCAAAAAAAAAAAACCATTGATTACATTTGTTTACTTTTTTACATTAATTAAATCAAAAACGTGCTATAGCTTTGAAGATTAAGTGTCCCGACTATGTTTCTATATTATATATCTTGTATTCGGAAACTTTGTCATCCTTTTCTGTTATTATTTCTAACTTCTTTCTAAAATCATTTAGTGGTCTTCTTGGACTGTTTTAGTACACACATATGCATCTTGTGCACCATATAGCATAGAGAACAAAGACAGTACAATATATATATACAAGTCGATTTAAAACATATACAACTTGCAATTTAAAAAAAATTGTGAATATAAATGAAAGACTTAATAAAAATATACATGGAATAGCAAAAAATAATAAATAACAGAAATTATGTATTAATTTAGACAAACCAGTTAAGCTTTGGTTAAACTTAGGCGGGATTGTTCAGATGATCAGCAATCTGCTCAACAACAGAGAGATTTTTCTCTCTCTTGATGGCAAGATTACACCAGGCTTCAAGCCATACAAGTCGATCCCTCAAGGATCTCCACTCAGTGCCCTTTTCTTCACAGTATACATCAACCCTCTTCTGATGGATATAGAAAAAAACCTCCCAGGAATTTTCCTTCCCTCTCTCAATAAAAACTTCAATGTATTTGCATATATAGATGACATCATGGTTGTTCTTCCCACCATTAAATACCTTCCCCATCTCATGAACATCTTAAACAGAAATACAGCGAAACTTGGCCTACAAATAAACTTTAACAAATCTTCCATCTGGAAGATCATGTCTGGTAAACAAATTAACTCTCCCTTTTCTGCAAAACCCCAAAGATACCTAGGTTTCCCAATCTTCAAAGCACCAACTGCAATGGCAAGAGAGATTCAAGATGCAATCCTCCATTCAACTGAAGCCATCACCACATCACTCTCTAGAGTATACCTTTCATTATATGGAAAGGTTGGCCTCCTCAACATGATCATAATGCCAAAAATCTCATATTATCTTCCATTCGTAAAAATGTCTAAACAGTTTCAAAATAAAATCAACCGATTATGTACCAAACTTCTTTGGAGAGGAAGGACAGTTGCTATTAGCTTGCGAGGCATCCAACGACCACGCAGGTTCAATGGACTGTCATTCCACTCAATACAAGCAATCATTTTACAGAAAACCCACAACACTCTACATAATCTGATCATCTCATGTGGATACTCCAACATTATTAAAAAAATTACACCGACAGATCGTCCTCCGCCCTCTTCTAGTTCATGGATAGCCTCCCTAATAGACCACTTACAACTTTATAACCCAATAATGCCCTCTAACCTTAACAAAAAAATCACCTTATGGGAAGCATACAATATAATCAACTATAATCAACAACCCATTAAAACCAGCCTAAAAATAACCAACCAAAGACTCATTTCACACTTCAAAAGATGGAGTCTGGAACCCAAATTCCTTGACTTCATCATTAAAATAAATCTTAATGCGCTTCCCACGAATTGGTTCCTTTATCACCGAAGAGGTTTTAACAGCATTGATCCTATATGTGGTCTGTGTGCTCGTGAAGATGAAACCATAGACCATATTATACACCGGTGCCCAAGACTTAAAACACTGAAAGAGATAATTATAATTAATTCCAACATAAGACCTGATATGATTTTCTCACTTGAAAATGCCATTCATAATGGATTTTTTTTCAATAATAAGGCTTTCTACCTTTGTCCTTTATTCCATATGGATAGTGAGATGCAAAACTCTCATGGAATTACCCCCGCCACAAATCATACCATTGTTTTATCAAACGCTCAAAAAAATCAAGAAACGTGACCAGCTCCTGGCCTCCAGTAAAGTCTTTGATGACACCTGGTCTTTAACTGCTCTTTCATTTTCTTGATTATCAACTCCCACCTACCCAGCATTATAGAATAGGAAATTCTAAAAGAAAATATGCATGTTTATATTAAAAATGCTTATTCCATTAAACAAGTTCTTAGAATCTCATCACTATACCTAACCACATAAGAGTATAACAATTGTACTCTCATAACAAAATCTAGCCAGATGACAAATAGAACATTATACAATCATATTATTGTACAATTTATTCATTTATCTATCCTTTATTAATATGTAATCACTATTTATTGTTAATAAAAAATTTTGTTGAAATGAACTTAGGAGATATTAACACTATAGAAGAAAAAGATACTAGTGAAATCTCTTACTAACATGTAAGGTTCTATGTTCATGATATCTTTGCCATTTGAGTAACTTTATATATACAGTGGTTGACCCTTTACTACTTGAACATTTTATATTTAAGTTATTACACAGTGTATTAATAACAAAGTGTCTAATATATTGTGTAAATATGTTTGAAGTTATCGCTAATGTGATAAATGACTCTGCTATTTATTGTTTGATAGAGCTGAATAGAGAGCAAATTCCTTTGGGGAAAACCAGATTTCTATCTTGTAGTCATGTAACGAAGAATAATTTGTAATTATCTGCCTCTTATCAGTGGTAAAAACTATATAACTTTTTTATTTGCTTGATTTTTGAACCTGGCAACAACAAAAAAAGTATGAATGAATCATAATCTATTATATGCTTTGATAGTCTTTCAACTGCTTCTATTAATAGTAGTTACAGTATCATTTTTCTCAAGTCTAGATTGATCATGAAAACATCACATGATCACCATTTCGTATGTGTACTGTATGGAGTTGGTACTCTTATTATAATCTAGATTGATCAGAATTTATGTCACTTTTGCTGATAAATTATCAACATGGACTGGAACTTGACTTCTGGAAGTGTTGGTTGTTGACCTACTGTGCCTTTCTGCATGTTTCCTTGCTAGACAGTTCTGATGGAATATAGTCAAAATGTAGTTGATTTCCATATATATAAATTTGACTTTCTCATGTTTTCACTACTAGGAATTGATGGCCCAATTTTGGTTTTATGATAGCTAGAATCCAATTTTTTTTATTACCATCAGTATAATAATTGTATCTGTAGATTGCAAAAGCTATAATTTGCTATTTTATTTTAGTCTAAGACTAAATAACTTAGTCCTCTGGCTGAGTTTCATTAAAATTTCAGCTGGAGATTTATTATGGATAATTGATGGAAGTGTGCTGCATTAGTAACATTATGCCCTGCACATATACCAATCACCTGATATTTGTTGATAAGGGTTTTTTCTCTTTAAACCATTCAATCTGACCATTATTTTCTGAGTGGATGTTAAAATATGTTTAATTTCATTATTTGCCACTAAATAACTAAATTGCCAGATGTAAAAGTTGCTCCTAATTATTAGAAATAATATGTATTTGGAGACAATGCATAGTAAATATTTTTTTTCAGTTCATCAATAATAGCTAATGTATGAAATGAGGATATCTTCCATTTCTAAATATTTATAGAAAGCATTAATTCAAGAAGGAGTTGTTTGCCTTTCCATGTATTAAGATAATCTGTGTGGAGTCTTTCTCCAAAGCTTTTATCTTACTGACATAATGATTTGGCATTGATCAATCTATGATTCTATATCTAAATATACAATACACTACAGACATAGAACCTAGCCAGCATTTTCATTCTATACCAGGGTGATCATAATGCAATAAATTTAAGACATTTTTTCTCTTCCGGGCAGAATAATAACTCTTGTACTATGTAGTACACACTTATTTACAATGAATATTTCTTGCCTTCTTAACCAATTTGAGTAAATTTTGTGACTTATTGACTATTTTATGCATATCTATTTGTTCAATTTCTTGTATTCCTGGTCATTTGCAGTCCAGTATGCTATTGTCTTAGTATTAATTTGCTTGCTATTTTCTAAGCCAACCGTATTTTTTGTTCTCTCCCTTTTTATTTTCTGCATTATTGAATTAATTAATTGAGTGCCCCAACATGGAAATTTTGGGTTTTTTTTTTTTCATTTACCATTTTAAAGTTATATGCATTCAGAAAATTAAATCATTTAGCATGCAGAATGAAAATGCTATGGCAATCCTGTTTCAGCAGTAAATATAGATTATGATCAATAAATAAAAACAAAGCTTCCATAAACATATTGATAGAATATTTTAATGCTTACAACCAATTGCCAGGATTTTTTTTTGTTTATTTAAGAATAGTTTTTTAACCTGCCAAGACATGAGAAATAAATGCAATCAGTGAATTCTTCAATGTTTGCTGTTATACTAAAATTACTTTGATACTTACTGGTGGTAATACACTACACATAATAATTAATTTTACCCTTGGATCACAATGGATTAATTCAATTGAATTAGCTGCAATAAAAATCAGAGAGTTCCTGAAGTGTTTTTTTTCTTTTTATGGAAAATAATCCCTGTGCTACTATTTTAAAACCAAAAAATTCTATTTCTTTTGCTTCAAATACACGCTTATTAGTATTTATTTTCATTTCAGCATCCTTATTTTTTTTCTCATGTGTCATAGCATCAGCTGGGAAGCAAACTCACTAACCCAGGACAACTGCTTGTAAAGCAGCTGTCACTGACCTCTCGACCACCAATGCTTGACGTTCTTTGTTTAAAAACTTTCTTATGATTTCCAAAATCTGCCTCTTACTTATACTCCCAGACATTCCAGCTACAACTTGATCAATTACTTAATGAAATATAATGAGCCACCTAATTCCATATAGCAGTCTAGTAAGTTTATAAATATTTGATATACAATGATTCTAATGCTCTGCAAGCTTAATTGTCAAACATTTTATCTCCAGCTAAAGTAGAGAATATCTTTTGGAAACAGAGGGGAGTAATTATTGAATGCTTATGTTTTATTTAATGTGCAATAACAATCTTTCCAAATGGGTAGCTCCCTATTATTTTCAATAATGAATACTAATAGTTCAATGACCTCATTAGCATGTAGTCTATCTAGTTTCTCACATTAATTTTCAAATGTCTGATGGGATTTGTGTATGTATAAATGGATGGGTATTCCTTGTAACAACTCGACTGTGATTTAAATAATTTTAAAATATTTTTAAAACATTTTGTTATGTCAGTTCAGATTTGAATGTTATTGATTAATGAATAATCTAAAAATGTGAATTCATTATAACTCTTTAGTTGCTATGTTTTATACACAATGCTAGCAAATGCAACTATATGACTTTAGGGTCTCTTTGAACTTTCACCTCTACTTCTCTCATGAGGGAATTAGTTTGTCCTGATAATTATATATATATATTTAAGTTTCTATTTATCTTTTCTTAACAGGTTCTTGAAATAATGAACACTGAAAGAATGTGTGTCAATCTCCATTGCCATAGGAATGCCATTTATGACTATTGGCATCTTAATCAAAGGATATTTCACTTTGCTCATTAATAGTTTTTTATATTTAATAACCTATTGGCTTTCTTTTTATAATACAAGCTATTTACCTGTTGTTTTCATTTTTTGATAAGCAAATGACTGTAAAAATGACAAATTATATATGGACACTGGGTACAAACATAATAGTTTTTGTTTATTTTATGCCTATTCTCTTGTATAATGTTTATTTAAGGTTGCAATTGAAATTCTAGTTACCTTTTGACATTTTTAAGCCATTTTATTTCAAACTTTACATTTTAGCAAATATGCCACTTTATCTCTGAAGCAATTTTGGAGATGATTGAATTGATGATGTACTGGAGTCCACTAGTAAGTTAACTCTCTTCTTGTATCTTTATCTTGTATGAAATAGTATTTCAGCACTTCATCAAAAAACAGTTTAAATTGCAGATCAAAATCATTCTCTGGAACTCAAACACATAATTAAAAACTACTTTATCTCCATCTTTCTAATAATCAAAGGTATTGGGTTAAAGTATATGTTTAACAGATCTATTTTTTAAATCAAAAATTGGCTTGGAGGAATTTGCTGGCATTGCTTGTGCTCATAATACTTAACAAGTAGCAGATCCATATATATTAACCAATATTAGCATCATTTTCTATTATTGATATACGTCAGGATGGTCTCGCCCAATTTAATCTACTTTTTCTGATCTCTTGCCTCTCTATTTCACAACACATCAGTAAATTTTCTTATTTCAGCCACCCATTCCACATGTAGTCTCTTTATAGGTCTTTTACTAAATCCATATTAAGACTCCAGTTGTCCATCTATTAGCATCTTTTTTTAACATTATGTTTAGCTTATCTGCATTACAGTATGTTAATTTTTTCATTTTGTTCTCTCACCCATGTATTTCATGTCAATTCTAACATATATTCATCCATACTACATTTAGTGGTCTGTAGTCTCTGAATTGCTCTTCTGGTAAATGACCAAGTCTCAGACCATAAGTAAGAACTGACAAAATATATCTATTAAAAACATTCATTTTCAACTTGTAGGAATATTTTCTTTTAATATTTAATTATATCTATCAAATGTACTCCACCAACTTTAATTCTATGATTAATTTCCTCCATTATGTGTTTCCACCTTATAATTCATGATTATCCTTTTTTTTCTTTTTCTGGGAAAATCCATTAAACATTATATGTCTTTTCAGCATTTATTTTTAATCTTATTTTCATCTGATAACTTTTGTGCTGCCTGAAGATAAGAAACATTACTTACAAAAACAATCACAAATATCTACAAAATCTAGATGGCTCAAATAATCTCCATTTATTTTTGTTCCCTTAGCTTATTTTAATTCACAAAATATTTATTGTAAAACTGCTATTAAAAAGTCTTGGAAATATAGAATCACCTTGTTGTATACCCTTCTCAATGTTAATCTTCTTAGTATAACAAATGTAAATAAGATATTTATTTTATATAACACGATGTTTTTAAACTGTAATAATAATAATCAGCCATTAAGCTAATGTACATGCACTTTGTGGATTTTAACTATAAATGATCATTGTTGATGAATTTTAAACTTAATTCTTCAAATTTATCAATATTCCTGGCTTGGTAATTAGTGCTTTAATGACAATAAAAATGCTTACAGTATCGAATACCTTTTTATAATCTATAAATCCATAGCTTAATGGAAACTCTTATTCATTGTTTCTTTTGATTTTTTTCAGTAGTTGGAGGTAATTTATTGTGTTAAAATCACTTTTAAATCCATTTTGTTCTTCTTGCTAGTTAAAATCTAAAGATTCCTGTAACAAATTGTAATTTTGTTGGGAAAGATTATGTATAGAACTGATAAAAGACTTATAGATCTGTAGTTTCTAATATCTTTATCATTTTTTTTAAAGATCAATTTACTATTCCATTATTCCAATCATTTGTTATGTATTTCTACAAATATTTCCTTCTTTTCTTCTGTTACATTGTAATTCTATCATAAGCATTTTACTCACTTGTTTACAAGCTGGTAAAACTGTTATGTCTTTATCATTTAATATTACAATGGCCACCCAACATATATTGTAGAAATATATACAAATAGTAAGCATGTATTGGATAATAAAATTTAAAGTTCTTTTAAATTTAAAATATTATTTTGAATGTGCATGTATGTGTGTGCATGATGAGATATATAAAAGCATCTTACTTAGATTCAGCATTTAAAGATAAGAAAAATTATTTATTAAAATGAATTTTCATAGAAGAATTCATGTAAGGTGACTTAAATTAAGAAAAAAAAACTTGAAATATATATTTTTTGCTTAAAAATAATAATAATTTGATAAGATTTATTGATATAAAAAATGAATCTATAAACCGTAATTAAAAAATAAAAAGTCTCCAGTTTATTTTGTAATTACTAATGTATTGTATATTTTTAATTTAAAAAAGTAAAAGAATTGATAAGGGAGAGAATAAAAGATAGCATTTTTTATTTTGATTAGTGTAGACTTAGGCAGAAGAAATTTTTTAGCTTTTGTGAACTCTAACTTGGAGGAAAAATATGTCACTGTTTATTCAATTTAATTGTCCTTGCCAATATAAGGATCATTTATTGAAACATTCAGAGAACATGCAGTGCTAAGTAATCTAAAGTGTGTTAACTTACTATAAATTATGTAAACTTTTAAAAATTTCCTTAGTTTGACTTAAATGATCAACCCAGAATTAAATAAAAATGCCAATGGAAAATGTGTGCCTCTGTTTTTTTTTATTTTAATTGGAACAAATACAGTGAAACAACTTGAAAAAAAAACAATATGGGTCACCAAAATAAAAATACAGTAATAAGAATATTTGTTGGGAAACCTAAAAAAAAACCCCAATATATTGAAAAGCCCTTAAGATAGTACAATCTCATTTCTTTATTTGACTGTATTTCATATATATGTATTATTTGATGTTATTTTTATCTATTCTTTTTTATATGCTTGGCTTAGCTGTAAACACAGATTCTAAAATAATTATTTTTAATTTTGTGTGTGTGTGTATGAGCGAGTTAATTTTAATTGTTGAATAAATTATTATATATTCAAGTTGTCAGTACCAGTTTATTTAGCAGCTCTCATTTCAAAATTTCACATTAGCACTTACTAGTTCTGTATTTATCAAAAAAAAAAAAAGATTTTTAATTGGAGAAAATGTTTAATCACTGAGAAAATGCCAGAATGTTCTAGTGAATTGAGGGATTATATTTCAAATTGGCTCATTTAGCATGGCACCTGAGTAAAAGCTGAAAATGCATGCCTTCTTTAAATTAAAGTATTGCTGAGTGGAAAACTATTTCAAATCACTAGTGTTGATTTTTGGGGAGATGATTGGGAAATATAATCTGCTTAGGTTCAATCATTTCTATTATTATCTACTTTAGATATGACTCTATGATTGTTATCTTGTTTAGTCCTATTTAAAGATAGTCTCTCAAAGTTACCAGTACAGTGTATAACATTGCCAACAATTTTTCCATTTTTTTACTTACTTCTTTTAAGATATCAAGTATAATTCCAACATTTACTGAAGCTTTCCCTTTGTTCATAGATTTTATTGTGTGATTCACTTCTTCATTTAAAATTGCCAGGAAATTTATTGCAGAAATAACTTTTCTTCCAATGTCAAGTTGTTATATTATTACACTTTATTCTCTTCAATAGATTTTCTTGCACATTTTACAATTATATATTCTTATATCATTATTAACACTTTTTTATACCATTTTACAAAACTCTAAATATTCAATTCATCTTAGTGGATTATTTCTTTTAAAAATTTCATATTTCTTCTTTTCTTTATACATTCTCCTGTCTCCCCAGTATAGCCAACTTTTTAATTCAGTTTTTATTTTATCTGACTCCACAAAAATTGAAATTGTTCAGATAAGCTAACCAGCTTTTCAAACACTCTGAATTAAATTTTTCAAGTGATTCAATTTCAACCATGCTCAGATGCTCAAGTTTTTCATGGCTTTAAATGATATTGTCTATTTTATTATACTGTTATTTATAGCTACAGTATATTTAAACTGCTTATTTCTTTATTTAGACAATAAATAGCATGGATATTACCTGTGTATCAAATTAATTTTCTGATTATATATTTATATGAATTATTATTATTATTGCCAATAATGTTGTGTATTAACTTAGACAAATTGATTATCAAATTTAACCTATTAAATTTACAAATATTAACACTAAAGTAAATCCCTCAACATTTGGAGTTTACTACAAAAAATAAGCTCATAGTGAATGCAGTAGTGAACTTCAATCTAAAGTATCCAAGGTTTTGTGTCCTACAGATACCACATCACAAAACTGTGTCACATAATATAGTGGATAATTGTTTTGAACATTATCACTACTACAAATATATGCTGTATGACTCTTAGCCATATATGTAAGGCAGAAATGATGGCAAATCTTTTTGGAAAAACTAGTCTTTTACTTTATTATCTTAAAGAATAATTTAAGATAATTATCTGACTCCTATTATTGGTTGTCAATAACTATTTACTTTTTTTGTTTGTTAAATCCAAATCTTCAAGATAAGACTAATTTATAAACTGGATGTGTTCACTACAGCCATAGTATAGAACTTTGTTATACAATATACAAATTTTAATGGTAAAAATTTCTACAATGATTGAATAATAAGTGTGTGTATATATATACATTTATATGGAAAGTATTATTAAAAAAAATCTTTGTTTGCATACATAAAAGTCAGACAGGAAGTAAATAAACAAAACCCCTAAATAAAATTCACTCTAAAAAATTAGTAATGCACATATGCTGATTGTTAAAAATATGGTAATAAATAAATTATGCATACTGAAGCTAATTAGGCAGATCAGCCAAATTAAAATTAATTATGCAAAAGAATAAAAACAGCAGAATTAACTCTGTGTGGGTACAATAGTAGTGAGACTATTTTAATGCACATATGATAGATTAGAGAATACAATATTTTTTAATTTGTAATTAATATTTTTTTGCATTTGAACTTTAAACAACCAGCAAGCAAGCTAGTTGTTATACTGAAGATACATTTTAGTTATGCATATATAGAGTTACTAAACTCTTGTTGTTAAGTTTCCTTTTGGTGTTATATATTTATTTCTAAAAACATTTTAGATGGCTATACAGCTGGTAAATGTCAATATTGCCCCTATATATTACAGAACAGCAGTTCATGAAACCTGTATATATATAGCAGACTGCAAGTGATAATACTGAGAAATTAATGAAGAAAATCAATGTGGCACTATACAATAGCTCCATAACTGAATTTGATATTAACAATGCAGAGGGTTAGCAGTTGTATGTTGTACATGCAGAGAGATACATGTTTATTAACAATATAGTAGATAATAATGTGAAAGTTGCAAAACACTGATATGGACGGCTGGTAAAGATGCATTACAGATTGCAAATCTATTGTGCAACTTGGAAGCTCTTGAGAATATTCCATATGAAGAGTTGTTAGAGAAGTTAAACATTTTTTTAAGCCTACAACATATAGTGCATTTATGTTTCAGAAATAGAATCCACTCACTATTAAAGAACATACAAATTGTAATGTGGTATTGTGGATGCTCATGAAAGAGTGTGACTTTATAGCTGATTTGAAAGATATGCTTCTAACTCAATTGTTATGGGGTATGAGTGACAATAAGCTCTGGCAAATACTTCTGAGAGAAACTGCATTAACATATGCATGATCTATAGATAAAGGAATAGTATATGAAACCATCCTAGAAAGTACAATAGAATTTCAAAATACAGCTGATGTAATATATATATAAAATGGTGAATAATGGTGGTAAAGGCCCTATTAAAAAGAAGTGTACATACAAAAATGACAAATTCTATAATTGTAGAGTTAAAAGCATTTATCATATGTTTGTTCCAATAAGCTTGAAAAGAATAAAAATGATTACTGGACTATAAATCAAAAAGAGGAACTGCAGACAAACCATTATCAAGAAGATAAAGCAACATAAACTACAATTTTCTGGATGTAAAAAATTGTCAGAAAAAAAATCATAGATAGTGGAACAAGTATGCCTTTTACTTCAAAAAAAGATGACAGTTTTCACAAGAAATTGTAAAAGGAAGATATCTATAAACAAAACAGACTTAGTAGCTACCAAAGTAAATGGAAGCATAATTGATATTCTAGAGATAATAATACCAGTATATTTAAACACTAGATTAAAAAATTATTCCTATACATGTCAAGGGATTTAATCCTAATTCTAGGTTCGAAACTGAGTCCAGTTAAAATCTGATGTCCAGAATAAATTTTCACAGCTGTTCAGTCAGGTTCAACAGAATTGAATACACAACTGGTTAATACAGACTTGATGGATAATGTCCAGCCTATTGTTTGCAGTCCATGGAATGTTCCTTTCACTTTGAAAAGAGGAAGAAACAGATTTAGTCAAGAGTAATGTAATTACATCTGTTGAAGTGTCAGATTAGGCAGCACTCATCACTGTAATTTTAAAATACAATGGAACACTTAATTTACATGGTGACTACTGTGTAACTATGAATTGATGCATAACAAAAATGCATACCCTGAACTTTGTGTTCGAGAGGTTTTAGCATCATTACAAAAATTACATCACTAAAATTGATCTTCAGTTAGCATTCCACCAGATTTCAGTTACAGCAAGTACAGCTGAACTCTTTACTATTAACATGTATTTGGGACTACTTAAGTATAACAAATTTCCATACAGAATAACTATAATTCCAAATGTGTTTCAAGTCAAAATAGTCTGTTGCAGGGATAACAGGAGTTATTCCTTACCTGGATGACATTCTAATAACCACTGAAATGGAAAATGAGTTCTGTGAACATGTAAATAAATTGTGTAAAAAGTTGAAAAAATTGTAGTGCAACCTAACATCATTAAGTGCATATTGTGTAGTAGAGAAATTAAGTTCTCCTAGGATGCATTATTACTGATAAATGAAAATATCTGAATCTGGAAAAATAAGAACAATAAAAAATGCACCTAAACTAAACACACCAGAGACTTGCAAGCATTCTTAGGATTACTGAAT
Source organism: Epiperipatus broadwayi (assembly GCA_028023455.1). Lineage (NCBI taxonomy): Eukaryota > Metazoa > Onychophora > Udeonychophora > Euonychophora > Peripatidae > Epiperipatus > Epiperipatus broadwayi. The sequence goes on from JAQFVV010006271.1 coordinate 569,130, forward strand.
TACTTTGAGAGTTTCCTGAAAGGAAAATTTCATGATGCAATTCTGCTTTATGAATTGTTGAAGAAAGAACAATGATGGAAGTGCATAGTTGAACAAGATATAGCATTCAAGTAAGTAAAACAGTTGGTAATATTGTCAACTTCAGATGCACTACCAAAATAATCATGAAGTAATTATAACTACATTTGCTCTGGCATATGGAATAGGTGCTATCATTTCTCATAGAACTTATGGGGTGAACACCTTATCATGTATGCATTTGGAACCTTAACAGTAGTTGAAAAAAATATTGTTAGCTTGATAAAGATGTTTTAGCAAGTTTTTGCAGAGGAGAAATTATATCAGTAAGTAGGAATGTATATTTAAGATCTATATGGACTATAGATCTCTAACAGGAATATTGGTAAAGCTTAAAAGAAATCATGCTAGTTAAAGAATGATCTGATGGATAAATACATCAGTTTCATACAACTTTGAACAATTGTATAAACCTGGGAAACAAATAATTTATATTGATGATTTAATGAAAATACTGGATACAAGTGAACATGAAACATGGATCATTGAAATAACTGCATGGACTCTATAAACACTATAGTTGTGGCAAAGTGGACAAAAGATTATTCTATATAGCAATTAGTCAAGAAATGAATCAAAGAGAGATAGCCTTAATGTCAATCGAATTACATGGTTGAACCTATATGGAATGTCCATGGGAGTCTATTTAGTAATGGCTACATTTTTATGACAGATCAAATATTGTTTCCAATAAAGGAGAAGAAATGTGTATTAGATTTATTATACAAAGAATACTCTGGAATTATCTTTTAAGTATGGCAGCTTAATGCAGGTCATGATAAAACAAGGTCAAAAGAGAGTATACATCAATCAACAGTGAGACTACCCTCTAAACAATTGGAGCCATGGCCATAAGCCACTTAACAATGGCAAAGAATTTATATGGATAATGCTCAACCTTTCAACTGACTTATTATCTTAGTTATCATCAACTCATTCAAAATGGCTTGAGTACAGAGTTGTGAAAAACATTAATGAGAGGAATACCATAAAAGTGATAAATGAATTGTTCATGTCATGGCTGTCCCCAGAAATATTTCTGACATTAAAGACTTTTTTGATAAAAAAGGGATATGATATATTTTAACACCTCCATATCATCCCTAAGTCAAATGGACTAGCTGAAAAGATCATACAATAATTGAAACTAACATTGATTAAAATGCAATATCATGATATTTATGAAACATTGATGGCAGTCATGTTTTATCAGCATTTCACACTAAGTACAGCTACCAGAAAAACTCATGAAAATGTCGATGAAATGGAAATTCAGAATGCAAGTCTCAATATTGATCCCTAGCAAGAATGAGATAAGGGAGACAAATTTAGAAAATGTAAGATATTGGAGAAACTGTTTAGATAAGTGATGTATTAACAAAAAAGTGGCAAACAGAAAATGTATCAAATGTGTTGTTAAAAAAAATATTGATTAATGGTAGAAAACTCAGAAGATATACCAAACCTAGATCAAGTAAATAGAAATGCAAGTTTTTCCATAGCTGATGCGATGACAACTATTATGACAGAGCATCATCATGTGCTCAAAGAAGAAGCAATGTCCAGTACTAAATTTATTGAAAAAGTAGAATCTCTGAGAATGAATACTTCTGAAACAACTATGGACTTACTACCTCTTAGATAAGCTAGAGATCAGAGAAGGTTGAGAAATTTAAAGATTAGGTATGCAATTAATCTTTAAATTACATTTTATAGAGTGAGGGGAAGTTGTGCAAAGTCTGATTAGAAAGTGTTTGTATGTATATATATAAATTAATAATTTTTAACAAATGTAATTATTTTAATATATATAAAAGACATATTTTGAAGGTTCATCCATGTTAAAAAAATTTAAATATTAATATACCGACATTTTGACTTGAACACACGTCATCTACTGGGTGATAAAAGGTAGAAACACGGTTGTAGGGGCGCTACAATCACTGATTTGAAAAAAAAAACACCAATAGCAAAAATGTTAAATTAAGAATGTTTTTTAAAAAAATCTTTCCAAATAGGTGGAAGATTGCATGTATCATCTCGCTTATTGATACAATCTGGCCTTTTAAGTATCTCAATGGCTTTTCTGATTTTACACTAGTAGAGATTATCATATCTGGATATGATCCTGGTACTAGAAAAATCAATTTTATGACCTGAATCAATAGTATGGAGTTAGAGTGCTGCTGCTGACGAGTGTTGTTTAACTGCATTAGCATGTTCATCTCTCCTAACACTGATGTGACTATTACTCATACCTATGTAAGAAGCTTTACAATTGTCATGAGATTTGATAAACACCATGAGATTCAAGTGGGATTGAATCCTTAGACTTGGTTATTATATTGCTGATCATTTGATGAGTAGAAAACACTGTATTTATATTATAGCGATTTAATATACATCCAATACTGTCAGTAGTTCCTTTTACATATGGAATACAAATCCTTAAAGCTGATTTATCATCTTTTTATTTCCTATTTTGTCCATTTTGGGCTTGAAATAAGGTTTTTTAAAATAAATTTATAAGTATTTGCTAATAAAACACTATTGATGATTTATTACTTCTTTCAGATGTAACTTATTTGAAAAGTTAATTGCTTTATTTCAAAGAGTTTTGGCTACAGAAACTGAGTTGGATGATGATGAGAATGGAAATATAAATATCTGTCCATGTGTGTATTCTTTTTGTAAATCGAAAATGATAAACTATTTGGTGTCCTGGTGACTAGAACATCAAGAAAAGGGAGTTTTCCATCAGACTTTGTCTCCATTGTAAATTTAATATGAGGATGCATATTATTTAAATGTGAGAAAAAAATCAACTAATTTATTTTTTCCATGTTGCTATTTGACAAAAGTGTCATCTATGTATCTGAACCAAACGAGACATTTTAAAGATGATTCTAAAACACAATTTCTATATTTTCCATAAATAAATCAGCTATTACTCCTGAGATAGGTGAGCCCATAGGAGTACCAAAAACTTGTCTGTAATGCTGTCCATTGTATACAAAATATGTGTTCAAGAGACAATGTTTAATCAAAGCAATAATATGGTTTGGTAAATTTCAGGCATTGCGAAACTACATTCAAGACATCAAGTGGAATGTTTGTAAGCAAAGATACGACATCAAAACTGACCAGAATGTCATTAGCATTAATTTAAAAATTTTAATACAACAGAAATAAAGTGAAAAGAGTTTTTAATATATGATGTAATAGATGGGATTATAGGTTTAATGAAATTAGATAAATATGTAGCTAAAATATGAGTTGGAGATTCTTTTGCACTTACTATTGGATGAAGGGGGATTATCTGGTTTATAAATTTTTGGGAGTCCATAAAATTTTGGATAGACACATGATTTTTTACGAGGGATTATTTTATTTTTTATCTCTGTTTCAACAGGCGATTTATTAATAATGGCTTTTGTTTTTTTTTTTCAAATAAGTAGTATGATCTCTTTTTGATGGTTTATAAGTTTTATCATCAAGCAAATCTAAAATTTTATTATGGTACACAGATGAAACCGCAAAATATGTCTTTATATATGCAACCCATGAAAATCTTCATATCAACATATATATATACTTGGAAAGTACTGTAAATAAATTCTTTATGTTTGTGTATATAGTAGTCAGACAGGAAGTAAATAAAGAAAACTCTCAAATTAAATTACACACTAGAAAATTAGTAATGCATATATATGCTCGTTATACAAAAATATATTTATAAGTAAATTATGCATATTGGGATTAATTAAAAATTTCAGGTATGCAGAGCAATAAAAACTGGAGAATTAGCAATGTGTGAGTACAGTAATAGCAGAACTGTTTTAATGCACACTGAGAACAAGCCATACAGAAAGATATGATACATTAGAGAATGCAAGAATTTTTAATTTGTAATTGCTTTTGGCATTTAAATTTTGAACAAACAAACTAGTTGTTGTATTGAAAATATGAATTTTAGTTATACATAGAGTTAATAAACTACTGTTGTTAAATTTTCTTTTGGTGTTATGTGTTTATTTCTAATAACATTTTAGATGGCTATGTAGCTGGTAAATGTCAGTGTTGTTCCTATATATTCCAATTTTACAAAATCACTATAAAAGAATTTATAAAACTTAATGCTATTCAATATGCATTGTAATGATAAATATTTCATTATATTATAAAGTAGCTCTATATTGAAAATACTAGAATGAATTATATAAAAAATAAACTGAATATTGCCTTATTGTAATCTGTCATCGACATAAAAATATATATATATTTATATATATGTAAGTCATATTCGTCTTTTTCATTATTTAGTTCAATACAAGTAACACTTCAATGCATCATATGCTATTCTATCTAATATTAGCACAATTATGACCACTGAGCAAAAAAGAGAATTGTGACTATTCATATAATAATGATTAACTTCAAACAACATTCTATATCAATTTAGTTTCAAGAAAGTGAATACATTTTATTGAGAATATGACAATAAAAAAAGAAATCAAAGCATTTTTAATTAATATACATTTGTTTCTGTTAAATTTTTTAATTTTTGACCCATTATGTAATATCAGCTGTGCAATATTATACTTTGATTTAAATATTAAACTGGATGTTTGCAACATTGTCATAATATATTTTGTATATTGAAATTTGCCTTTATGTATTTCAGCATATATTGCTTATTCTTTTTTATTAGCAGTCATTATAAATGAGTATAAGAAAAATACTGCAAATAAAAAGTTGAAGATGAGAATTGTTTGATGATTGTATTATTTTGTGAGGCAAATCCTTTCATATATACCACTTTTAATATTTTTGCTTAACATTTTGCAAAGCTTTCTATAAATGTTTATCACCTTACCTATCTAATAGCTTTTCCTTACATTTTGTCATTGACCATATCCTAATAAAAGCAATAAATATACACCTGTTTTTGAGATCTTTTATAATGCATCTTCCTATGCCATAAAAGTCATATTCAACCTCATCACAATTTAATTTTGGGGAAAAGTTTCTTACACTTTATTTACTTCAAATAGCTAAACCAACAAAGATGTGTCATTAGAATAATAGATTCAATGTCATCTCATTCAACAAAAAAGAAAATATACCAATAGGCCTGATAAGAATATTATTAATTTTCTGAATATAGTATGATCTTAAACCCCCCTACTATCTTTATATTACATTGATAAAGAATACATGTCTATTCCATATGCCATTTTATTACAGCTTAATTTATAACTGTAAAACTCTTGCACATTCTTAACAATGAATTTTGGATAAATGTATCAATATTAATAATAATTTATCAAGGCATTAATAATGTGCTCGATCAAAATTTAATATAAATGGAAGAGTTCATTGTTCATAATATAATGTATAATAATTAATACGATTATATTTACAATAAATTTGAAATTTGCTGGATTATTAAGATATTTTGAGATTCTATCTTTGTAAATCTTTTAATATTAATTTGAATTAGACTAGAAATATTTCCATAAATTGGTTATTAAACATTGCAAATATTATTGTCTGTACTGATTTCTCTAAAGAAAAAATAAATCGGGCAAATATGAAATGGGTTCCATTTTCATTTTCCACTTGGAAATGTCACAAGTCTGATGTTTAATTAAATTTTAGTATAGATAGTGCACTGAGAAATCATTGCCTCCTAAATCTATATTACTTGATTCTGATCAATTATAACGATATACATTGGAGACATACCACTTTGTTATAAATAAAATTGATTAATCAAATCATAAATAAATGTACAAATTGATAAATATATGACAACTATATCGCTGCAAAGAAAGTACTGACTGTTACTAGTGTGTATTTCTCTGTATTAGGAAACTCATTCAAGTGTATCTGGACTAGAATATTAAAACCCATTCAATATATAGACATAGCCATCACATACAGATCTGTAGGTTATTTGTGGCATAAAAGCACTTTATATATAGGGAGCCATGCGACTGTGATAAATAATAAAATTTGTATCTAAATAAAAAAGTTTAGATTTTCAAATCATTCCATTGTATTATAAGCACATTTTGATTGTAAATATTTTTTATTTAAATATGAGATTTATTTTTTTACTTAGTCTAGTGACCTTTATGCTACAGTGGACAGACTAGCGACTACATAATTTTGATTATTAACAAAATTTACATGTAAATGAAAATGATTACATTTCTGTATCATTTTTATTTAAATATTCTAATTTTATGTAATAAATAATATTTTACAATGCTAAATATTTACATATAATGTTTTTGAGATTAACTCATTGCAACAGTTCATTTTAAATATAATTCAATAATCCTTCAGCTTCAGCAAATAGCATTGGATTAAAGTTTAAAGGATACCACTTTAACTTTATCTTTCACATGTCATGAGAATTGTCTACAGTGCTTTTGCTAAAGGCATGAATTTATTGAAAACTGAAAGTAATTTCATACTAGCCAGGTATATGTCAATCAGGTGTAAAGATTTAATAAATTTCTGATTAAATAAATTCTCACCTTTTAGCACTCCTGATATGTGAAGGAGAACATGGTTAAACATATCAATTAAACCATAGTACTTTGCTGTTTATATTTACTGAACAATGATAAATATATGTGTAAGAGATTGTGATCTGGGCCTACTAATGAGTGCTGACTCAGCATGAAATGTGCATTTTGGGGATCATAGATCTTTTTCACATGTCTTTGATAATTTGTTTATGATTACATCCCTCCATATGGAGTTAAAAGTGAATAGAAAACATTCCTTACCTTGCATGAGAGCTGTGCAGTGAAAGCTACACTACAGAAATATTATTCATTATTGGATAATCTCTAGTCTAATGAGTGACTAATAAAAATTATTAGATTAATGTGATATGTTAAATTTAATGCAGTGCCATTTACTGAAGCTGGAGGTTATTAAATTATATTTAAAACAAAGAATTGCAGTGAGTTAATCTCAAAAACATCATATCTCAATTTATAAAAAAATAACATGTTATTAATTTATTTAAAAAGAAACATTTAAAAAATATTGTCTCATAATAATTATGGTAATTCTACAGTATGTTTGTTAAGAGGTATGTAGTAGGTAATTATATTTATCAAGTATAGTGTCCTTGACATAGCACATTGGTAGAATGTCAAACTCTGAAGTAAGGGATCCGCCGAGCATTGATTCCACTGCTATAAATTTTTTTTAAAATCCTGATATTATCTTTTTATTTTATTTTAATACCAATATTATCCTTTTTTAAAATTTAATGTGCATTCAGTTCCTTGATCTTAAAATAACTAGAAATATAAGTAAACTGAATTACTATATTACTATATGACTATTAAACCAATAGCAAAAAGGTTATATAGGATATAAATCAAGAGTACCAATGTCACATAAAATGGCACGTTTGAAGTCCTTCTTGTTCAGAAATGATAATCTTTGTAAATATTCATCAGATAAATGCAAAAATATTGAAATGTACTCTAATGAATTATTAAATGTTGGTTATAATTACAATCACATTTATTATACTATTAAAAATTTCAATACAAAATATAAACATAAAAATATAAATAATAAAGTTGATTCTTCAATTAATAAAATTTGGATATCAATACCATGTATTTCAAATCAACAAGCAAAATTTCATAATGAAGATTTATAGCAGTATATGTGACATTGTATTTTATGCACCTCCTACATTAAATAAATTAATAAATAACTCTAAAGATAAAACTTCATTTACAGATGAAAATCCTATCATTTATAAATGGATATGTAGGTGTGGTAGTGACATATAGGAGAATCGAGGTGTACATTGGAGAAAAGAATGAAAGAACACTTGTTGTTATTAAAGAGAGTCCAAAATACAAAACAAAATTGCAAAGATAATAATAACCTATCAGTTTCCGTGTAAAAATATTGCAAACTGAAAGAAATAATAATAAAAGGAAAATAAAGAAAGCTATGCTAATATATAAATACAGCCAAGACTTAATCAATAGGCAGTCAACAAATGTTAAGATCACAGAATTATGAGAAGGTTGACCTTTCAAAGAACTAGTTGACAAAGACTATGAGAACAGTCAAAAGCACTCCTAAGTGATGATTATATTTTGTCTTTTTCAAAAATTTTTGATTACTGTATTCACTAATATTTAATTATAAGATTATATACATATATCATTTTAGTATTATCAAAATGATCTATTCTCTTTCTTTCCTTATATTACGCTTATATAAATAGTACACTACTTATGCATTTATTTCCATGCAATTCTTTATTTATGCTATGCTAACAGTTATGATTATACACCAATATTCTTTACAGCTAATATTTTGATGGAAAAATGTTTAAAATCGCTTAATGCTTTTTTCATTAAGATATAAACTCTGAAAAAGACTATGCAGTCAAAACATTTTTGCATATAAAATAAATACACAAAAACACATGGAAATGAGTGCATATGCAAAACGATTTATTTATGTACATACTAAATCTAATATTACCATAAGCTTTACTGGTGTTACAAATGTCAGATTATCACACTAACAGTGTTTTCTCTGTAGTTATTAAATATCTAGAAAATATAAAATAATAATTACAATATTAATTTAAAATTTCATTGAGAATTATGTTCTTGACAGGTAGGATTAGCTTTTTTTTTAGTTTAAAAAAAAAAGAGCTAATAAGAGATACTTTTCTTTTTTTTTCTCTTCAACCCATAGGTTGGTAGAAAAAATAGTTCTTCAGACACAACTTTTACAAATCCATAAGAATATTTTCCCTTGTCAGCATTCATATATCTCATTTTAAGTTTTCCCTTGCTGTCCTTCCTTCCAGCAAGAATGAAATGTATCATCAAACCCAACAAATATTTCTTTGATTTGATCATATATTGCTGGCCTTGTTAAGTGACCTTAAGCTTTTAAAAAAAGCATGATTTTAACACAATTATGAAAAAAAAAATCTGGTGTATAGATTCAACATATCAAGCATAAAAACTGCTTATGTATTAATTTCAAAATCCAAAGAATTTTGGCTGTACTAATAGCAGAAAATTTGGAAAAAAAATATATTGTGATAGAGGCCAAGCTACTGCTGACTTTATATGAAAGCATCAATCACATGATCACTGTTTCCTATGCTTGCTCATAACTGTCATTAAACAGGCAAAACTCTCCATATAGTAGTGCCACTCAGTGCAAGCCAGAAACTAGTCTGGGGATATTGGATGAGTAGGCACTAGATGGGGATTTTATGCACAAACCTTCTGGCATCCATTGATTACTCTGGCTTGCACTGAGTGGCACTATTGTATGGAGAGTTTTGCCTGTTTAATGGGTTACAAAATAATTACAGTTTTAGCAACTATAAACTTTTTGTTAAAATACTCCACACTGAAGAATGTCCAGGGAAATGAAAAAAAAAAGACCTTATTATTTATTTTTTTCTATTCTTTTCAAAATGTCTAGTATCATTTAATAATTTTAAATAGTAAATCCGTTATATTTATCATTCCTGATATACCGATACACATTTGCTAAATATTCTAAATAAATCATTAATTTTGTCAATCAATAAAAATATTTCATCCAATGAATTATATATGTCATCATATATATTGCAAATCTGTCTATTAATTAAATATTTTTGTTACTTAATTGTCTTAGCTCACTTGTTTTAATATTTCTTCTACATATGCATGCGGAGGTCTGCATGGTTTGGTGTAGGAATAATAACAGACTATGAAGCTTAAAATTTATGGGTCATGTCCAGTTGAATTTGCATTTTCATAAACTGAATCATCTGCTTTTATTAAGTTTTGTAGTGTGGTTATAAAATAACTAAAACAGTCTGCATGCGCTGGTTTAGTAGTGCCTCAAAATGTTTCTTTTTTCTAGGGATGTTTACATAATTAAAATACTTTAAAGTATTTTACTGCACACATTTGCTTTCACATATTTAAGATCATTTCTAATATAATAAGATTCATGTTTGCCATATATGAGAGCATTAACATAATTGGACATCACATCATATGCATTCTAGTACATTTTTAGCAGCCTAGTGTGAAGTTGCACACATATAAATATAAAGAATACAATAGATTATTTGTAGTATATATAGATAGCTCTTTTCATTCATCCAGCCTAAAATAAAAAGAATCTTTATTATTAAAAATTTATGATACTAAAACAATTAACTTATTTAAGAATTCTTTTAATATTAAAGACATGTAGTATGTAATTGTGAATTGTGTGAAATTTAATTAGTATATATTTACTCATGTGTTTTTGTAATCTTTTGCACTTGAGAAATTGGTTTTGGCAGGGAAACTATTGATTAGGTTAAATAATGTTTATTTTTTCTTCTTCTAAGTTTTGATTAGTTTTGTTTAATTTTGAAAATGGGGAAACTGAGTTACCATATATCACCATACAAATCCACCTATGTTAAATAATATATTATATTTATTATGGATATACAGAAAAAGATTAATACAGTAGAATGAAATTTATAAAAAAAAATATTTATTTATCGATTTATTAAATGATATTAAAGTTGAACTTTTAGTTGAAGCACAAATAATCAGTTTTCAATAATGTTTTAATTATATCATGAGACGATCTAATTTATTAATAAAGTACATAATCATCAAAAAAGTAGATAGTGATAAAAGAAAAGGTGATAAAGAGAATGGTATCAATCATTACAATACTAAGTGTGTCTCAAGCTAATTAAAAAGCCCAACAGGTAATTTCTTTCTAGAAAAATACTATTCAATAAATCTTCAGAAATGAATATTGGCATAAAATGTTTTTTACAAGTGAATTGTATAGTTTGCATTTTAAATATTACTTAAACTTTTCCAAATACAAACAACTATTAGAAATAACACAAGTTAGTAGTTAAGTAAGTTTAAAAGACAACATAGGTTAGTAGATTACTCTCTCCATGCTTCAGATGTTGCTGGCCTGACCAGTGCTGTATTCACAGGGAGTCTCTACCCAGCTGTGATAGCATAGTGCTAAAATAAATTAAACAAACAACTCTTATATTTAAGAAATTTACTGTGATAGCATAGTGCTAAAATAAATTAAACAAACAATTCTTATATTTAAGAAATTTATTCTTAAGCTGAATTGCTAGTAATAATATGTGTATATATGGAAAATATAATATTAACAAAAATAAATTATTTCTTCCCATAATTTGGAGATAACTGCAAGCAGAGCAAATCTACATTTCTTTCCTCACAATTAATTATAATTCATTAATAATTTGCACTTAGTTACCAGTCACTAGTAGATTAATACACCTTCATTTAGACCCTTTAGACTACATTTTCTGCATACATTTTCTCCCCTTTAGGAGAAAATTAACTTTCAACAATGTGCTTGTTCTTCTAACAGCCACTGCTGCACCAATTCTCATAAAACTTTAAGAGTTCTTTTTATATCTCATTTGCATAACAAATTCATACTTTTAATCACGTTTCTAAAGTGAATTATTTCTGGGAGGAAACTGTCTAAACTGTGGGCATTAAATACACAAATGAAAATAGTACTTTATTTACATTTCCAAAAATACCAGTGCCAATCAGTGTACTTCCCCTCATGCTAGAAAATAATCCCTGAATGTCTGGAGTTCTAATTCTCTGACTTCTTGGAGTAGAATTACTGTGACCATTTCAATTTGCTTTTTCTGATAACAATTGCTTAACTGGGCATTCATTGGCAATCACTTGGCCTCCTCCCAACCTAGTTCAATAGTTAACAGTTCATCTTGAGTGGGAGAAGCTATATCCTCATTTAAATCCTTCTTAAATTTTCTAATTTAGGATTGGCTATAATAAGATTTATTGATAACTACAATTGGTATATCATTAACTCTCTCATGTAAATGATTATATCTTATTACACACACCCCATTCTCAAGTTTAATAACATATATAACTTTAGATACAATTTCAAAATCATACCTGAAATCCATATCTTTTTTACAGTATTCTCGAACCCAAACAGCAATATCTCTATTAAATTTTCTTAAATTACACTTTTACATTTCACCATTGGTATCTCTCCGATCTATGGCAAAAGTTTTGATAAATGCATAGAGCATTTTCTCCCAAACAGTAATGTTAATAAACATAATTTCTATTGAAGCATTTTTAAAATCAATTATCTTCATTTGCTTCAAGACTACTTTCAAATTCCGTACTGCCCTTGATGCATTGGCATATGTACACTGTATCTCTCTGTGCCTTGCATAGTCTACAAATTTTTGTGAAGTAAATGCTGTCTCACTATCCAATACTAAAATCTCATGATAATCATGGGTAACAAAAACTTCTTATAATACCTTTATAGTATTCTCTGTGTTCACAGATTTTACTAGTTTATACTCGGTCCAATTTGAATATGGATCCACAACTATCAGAATTTGGCATCCATTTATTGGTCCAGCATAATCTATGTGAACACGCTCCATGGATTTATTGTTTCTAACCATGGCTTGAATACTTTCTTTGGGAGATCCACGGTAGATTTACAATCGGAGCACTATTTTACTTTTTGCTCTATATCATTATTTATTCTAAGCCACTACCTATAAGAATGAATCAGAGCTTCTATCCTTAACACTCAAGGGTATTCTTTATGTAGCAAATCAATCAATCAGTTGTGTACATCCCCCTACAGGTATCAATACATTGCTAATATTTAAAATACACCCATTACACATATTACGACATGCATTTCAAGTTGCGCCAGCTACAAAACTTGGACATTTTTCCAGTCATCGCCATCCTTCTCGAATCCACTTAATCAGATTCCTATATTCAGGATTATTAGAAGTTCCACTTTATGATTTTTCTATGTTATTTACTATATCTAGAAAATTTACTTCTATGAATTTCTGTTTAATACCTTCTCTAACAGGTGAATATGACAACGTATTGGCATGCATAATCATCTTTCCTGGTTTCAAATCAGTTCATAGTCATAAGCTGCTAATAAGTTTATCCATCATATAAGCTTTTGGTTCATGTAATCACATGTCTCTTTTTATCTTTCCCAAAAATTTCCAGAAATGGGTGTTAGTCAGTAAAGATCATAAATTTCCGACCATGAACAGCCTAGTGAAACTTCTTTACCATGAATATTATGGCAAGTTTTCTTGTCCAGCAGACTACAGTTTTTCTTAGTTGATGATAACATTTTAGAAGGGTAGGCAATTGAAGGCTCTCCATCAGGATGATAATGTGCGATAACAGCCTCAACTCCATATTCAGAAGCATCAATAGTGATAGTAACTTCCACATCATTACGCTAGTATACTAAAAGTTGGTCTGATATCAGTAAATTCATTCGTTTTTAAAAGCTGCTATATGCTCATCATTCTACTTTCAATGTTGTCTCTTCCAACAATAAATCATACAATGGTCTTGAATGATGTGATTTTTCTTTAAGAAAGCTTTCATAAAAGTTAAGCCACTCCCAAAAAACTTGTCTTTTACATTCCTTCTTTCACTACTCTAACTTTTTCCAGGTTCGGATATTTTCCATCTTTTCATGTGCCCTAAAAAAATTATTTGTAAGGTTGACCAAATATATTTGGTAGCATTCAGTCTCATTCCTACATTATTTAACTTAGAGCATACCTCTGTAACTGTTTTTCACCTCTTATTCAGACTGGGCTGTACCTCAATGTTCTGTAGTTAGCACATCCAATTTAGTTTGGAAGATATTCAGAGTCATCATGATTCCATAAATAATCAGTTGCACCTGAGCAGTCCAACCTGAGTATATAAGTGTCAACATCTCAGCCATAATGTAACTGGGATTTGAGGAAACGATTTTCAATAAACCAAGGCTCTCTGTAATGATGCCAAAACATACACACATTTAGAACAGGATAGGTATCTTTACTAATTCATTTGTTAGCCATGATCCAGTAATTTCTGCATAAATGAATTGTGCCATCAGGTTTTACTAAACTAACAATGGGAGTAACCCATGTCGAGTCTTCAACTGGTGTTAGCACTCCTTTCTTCATCTTTTCTAGTTTCTACTACCTTTAGCTTAAGCGCATAGGTGACTTTCCATGGTTTAAACACCATTGGCTGTGCTTCTTTTGACAGTTCAATATTACCAGAACACACTTGTAACTCGGCAAGTTCCTGTTTAAATAATTTAGGAAATTTATTTATAACTTCTGTTTCCAATTTTACTTTATTAATATTTTTAAACATATTCATAATGGAGAGGAATTATATTTCTTCCTACTAGAAACAATGGTAATCTTTTCATTCTATTATTTACAACCACTGGAATAAAAACTTTTTCACAGATGCATTACTATTCACATCTGTGACCACTACATTCGTCTTATTCACTTTTAGCTTCTGCTTAGATTCAGAACTAATTCTGTTCCACTCTTTTAAGACATAATGGAAAATACAGCTTCACTGTCGATTTCCTTCATAACTTTAAATCCACAAATAGCAATCTCTAAAGTCACTTGACCATTGCTTGAGGTTTTTTAATGCCTTAAACTACACCCTATTACCTTCATCTCCTCTCCTCAATTTAAAGTCCAGGCTTAATTTTCATATTATCTTTCTTTTGTTTATACACCTGAACTAAGTGACCTTTAATACTGCACATTCTACATTTTTAAATTGACATAACTGTGACCAATCCTACCACAACAATAACATTCTGAGCCTATTATTTGCAGAGTTCTTAGGCAAGATTTCCTTTACATCTTTATTGACAGTTGTTAAAATTCTTTTCTCTGCCAAAATTGTTTTAAACTCCTAAGCATTTTTCAATATGACATTGTGTGCCTATACACTTTCCAATTCCTACTGATGTTAAATAAGCTTTGTTAAGTAAGATTTTTTTGAAGATTAATAGTCCCACATATCAAAGAGCAATTAGTCTAGGAGTAGACCTTCAAGATCTGACGTGAATTCACAATGTTTTGCTAAAGTTCTTAAAGCGGGATTAATCCTGATAGCTCTCTCAAGATAATTGTTTATGCATTCAAAAGGTAAAGGAGCCAATCTCTTTGTTACTGCTGGTTGAAAATGAATGTCTAGATTTTCCAATAGTTCACTATAAGGTATATCCTCTGTAATCCTAGGATTGCACAATTATTCTGCTAGTAATAATAAATCTATTCCAGCAAAAAACATGTAACTTTCTCCCTATTATCATTTATCTTTGAGTCTCATATAGCGATCTATATGCTTCACATAAATATTCCATAATGAAGGGCTACAAATATCAAACTTTGACTGGGTAATGCTATCTTCTTTTTCTTTGATCAAATTAAACCTCACATTCTCAAGCCAATAATTACACCATTTGTTGTTGAATGTGCCAACTACTGTATTCACAGGGAGTATCTACTCAGCTGTGATAGCACAACTTAAAATAAATTAAACAAACAACTCTTATATTTCAGCAAATTTATTCTTTAAGTTGAATTGCTAGTAATAATATATATGTATATATAGAAAATTGTAATATTAACAAAAATGACTATTTCTTTGCATAACAATTTAGTAATAATTACAAGGAGAGCGAGTCTATATTTGTGCACTCGCTACTATTATTTAAAGTTCACTAATAATTCAACTTAGTTACCACTGTCACTAGTACATTAACACATCTTTAGGCTATACATTCTGCATATACTTTTCTCCCCTTTAGAAGAAAAGCCATTAACTTTCAACAGTGTTCTTGTTCCTCTGATAGCCACTGTTGTGCCAACTTGCATAAACTTAAGAGAGTTCTTTTTAAATTTCATTTGCATAACAAATTCATACTTTTAATTACACATTTCTAGCGTGAATTATTACAGATGAAACTGTCTAAATTGCTGGCACTAATTATACAAATAAAAATAGTACTTTATTTACAATAATATTAGCATCAGTCAGTGCAACCAGTGACAATTCTTCTTGTATTTGAATTATATCATAAATTCATAGACAAATTGTAGAGTTACTGCCATTTTAAAAATATGATAACATGATTAAAAAATCAGTCATTATATAAAAGATATAATTTTTTAAAACAAATATGTCAATAATCTTATGATTTAAAGATAAATTAGTAATTATGACTTTATTGCACTCAGAACTGCTTCAAAATACTAACTTTTTGCTTTTTTATTGACATGTTTATGAACACAATGTTAATCAAAGATTCTTAATTCTTTTCTTCTGATGGGGGGAGGGGCATTAAATCATTCATCTTTAAAAGTATTTTTATTAAAAATATACATTTCAATGAAAACCTATTTTAATATTTTAAAAACTACTAATGTCAATACTTACATTTTTAATTCTTTGAATGTTAAATGAAATATAGTAATAATAAAAATAAAAAGCAATCTCTTGGTCTGAATAACTTCTTTAATATACTTTTGATATACTGTACATATTTTCTTGAAAATAATTAAACCAATTAACTATAATTATTTGTCTTTTTTGAAATTTTGCCCCTGCAGCACCTTGCATATCTCTACCTATATTTCTGTATACACATAAACATGCAAATAGATTATATACATATACCTACCAAATTTATTATTATTTTGTAAACAGCTAGAATGCAATATGCCTTTAAATTTAAGGGCTATGAATATGACCTTCTAGGTTAAAATCACTGCTCAATTATTTATTATTAAAAGTCTAAATTAATTAATATTTTCTTTAAAAGCGAATAAATGCTTCTTATAGAATTACATAGTAAAAGAAAAAAAAGTAAAAATAATATTCCTTAAGATAAATTTTTGTAATTAGTTTGCATTTCAATGGAAACTTGGTTAAAAAATCCATCTTTTAAATTGATTTGATAAGCTCTGTACACTTACATATTCATTATAGATTAGCAAAACTACATCAATGTGTGCAATCCAAAACAAGTGAGACATAATTAGAGAATGTTGTATGCATATATATATATATTACTTTTATGAATAATTTTTTAAATAAACAACTTCTCTCATAAAAGTGTACATCCAATAATACTACTACATTACAATATCATCTTCATCATTTTCAAACATTATTAATCCAATGCAGGATGAAAATCCTACAAGTTTAATGTAGTTTCTCTAATCCAGTGTTTCCCAACCTGTATTCCATGATAAGATCAGATTATTATTATATTAAACTATTTCATATTTTTACTTTATATAGATGCAATTATGCTTATAATTTAATATTTAAAATCTCAATCTGATTAGATTACAAAATATTTTGATTGTTATTATTTTAATTATACTTTTTAGCTCTGGCAGCACAATGATTGTTCATATGACAACCCATAATGTTCTGATGCCGTTCTGGATGGCTCAGATCAATGTCACATCAAAGCGAGTTCGCACATCACATAGGACAAATGTGTTTTTAAGCCATACATTTTCATACAAAATATATGGATCATGAGCAGTTCAGATATTGATAATGCATTGGATCATGTGTCCTCTTGCATGTATTGGACCAGTATGTTTTTGGGCTAATTGCCGTGCTCTTGCTTTGAACTCTAGGTATTGCCACATTTTGTTTTTGTTTGTGTTTTCAAACTGAGGTGGCATATGTGTAATTATTAAGCAGTTAAAATTCTATTAACATTCTATTAATAAACAATTGCAAGATAATTAAATATTTATATAATTATAATTTATAATAAATTTTATATCTCTAGAAATGATGGATAGATTTATCATAAGAAAAAATAATGATATAAGTTTAAGCAATGACAATGAGAATGAACAGGCAGCCAGTTTAAATGAAAAAACTAGCTGTTCAAAAACAGTGTTATGTTTGTGGACTTAAACTTACTATTAGTGTAATGGTTCTTGCAAAATTGAAATGACGTTTTAAAACTAAGCATGGAAATCTTACTTCAAAAGGAAAAGATGTGTTTGAGAGAATTTTAAATATGAAAAGCAAACAATGTATTTTAAAAAAATTGTGAAATTATCCGATAAAACTCAAATAGCATCATACAAAATAGCAAAATTAGTAGCTATGAAACAAAAACCACAAACCATAGCCGAGTCACTAATTTTACCATCATGTTGTGAAATCACTTAATATTATAACAGTGAGGATTGCCAATTCCTCTACAAGCTTTATGATAAATGCTTAGCCAGAGCCAGCACTTAAAATATCTGTCAGGAACCCCTCCCCAAACCCCTGACCATGGTTTCATGCTTTGACACTCCTCAGAGAGATGTCAGGGTAGGTTCAGACCCTAGATCTAAAAATACCAACCCAAAGCCAAGCACTTATCTAAAAGTTATCTATTGAGTGGAAAATCTGAAATTTTCAGACATCTACATGTCTTCAAACCCAGCTATCCAACTCAAATAAGCTATATGGGGCTGATAGATTTCAGCCATACCATATATTAGTAGTCATAGCAATATAAAATTGCATAAGACTTTTGGCAGAGACTATAGTCAAAATAAGTCATAGATCAATTCATAGATCACATGACCTTATCTCTTAAGCTTGTAAGTTATAAACAGCGAGGATTGCCAATTCCTCTACAAGCTTTATGATAAATGCTTAGCCAGAGCCAGCACTTAAAATATGTCAGGAACCCCTCCCCAAACCCCTGACCATGGTTTCGTGCTTTGGCACTCCTCAGAGAGGTATCAGGGTAGGTTCAGACACTAGATCTAAAAATACCAACCCAAAGCCAAGCACTTATCTAAAAGTTATCTATTGAGTGGAAAATCTGAAATTTTCAGACATCTACATGTCTTCAAACCCAGCTATCCAACTCAAATAGCTATATGGGGCTGATAGATCTTCAGCCATACCATATATTAGTAGTCATAGCAATATAAAATTGCATAAGACTTTTGGAAGAGACTATAAATAGTCAAAATAAGAGTCATAGATCAATTCATAGATCACATGATCCTATCTCTTAAGCTTGTAAGTTATAATAGTGAGGATTGCCAATTCCTCTACAAGCTTTATGATAAATGCTTAGCCAGAGCCAGCATTTAAAATATCTCTGTCAGGAACCCCTCCCCAAACCCCTGACCATAGTTTCATGCTTTGGCATTCCTCAGAGAGAGGTTTGGGGAGGGGTTCCTGACAGAGATATTTTTCAGTGCTGGCTCTGGCTAAGCATTTATCATAAAGCTTGTAGAGGAATTGGCAATCCTCACTGTTTATAACTTACAAGCTTAAGAGATAGGGTCATGTGATCTATGAATTGATCTATGACTCTTATTTTGACCACTTAATATTATGTTAGGAAAAGATGTGAAAAAAGAAGTAATGAAAATACCTCTCTCAAATCATACTATTCAAAGGAGAATAATTGATATGGCTTGTGACATTGAAGGCAGACTTGCAAGTAAACTCCACAATACATACTTCACTTTTCAAATTGACGAATTCACTGATATCAATGGAAAAGGCATTTTATTTGGATTCATTAGATTTGTTAAAAAAAATAGAATAGTCAATGAATTTTTGTGTTGTGGAGTTATCAGAGAGAACGATGGATGAAGCCATTTATAACAAAATTAATTCTTCCTTTGAACGTTTAAATTTGACCTGGGAACAATAGGTGAAAATGTATACTGACAGGGCTCCATCAATGGTAGGTAGGCTGTCAAAGGGTTTTGTGACATTTGCAAAGCAATGAAAGTGAGATTTATTTAAACCACTGCTTCTTACATAGAAAGGCACTTATTGCGAAAACATTATCTGCAGAATTAGACAGTGTTATGACTAGAATTTTTAATATAATAAATTACATAAAGGTGAGACCGCTGAAATCTTGAATTTTTAAACAATTGTGTTTAGTGAAGAAAGTAAAATATGCAGATTTACTTTTTCATACAGAAATCAGGTGGTTTTCTTGAGGAAAGTTGCTTTTCTGTATGCAGAAACTAAAAAAAAGAATTACTTCATTTCTTTAAACAAAAAAATATGTACTTAGCATAAGATCTTAAGAATAATATGTGGTGTGCTAAATTAGACTATTTAACACATATTTTTAATTATTTGAACAGTCAATATGACCATGCAGGGTACGAATGAAAACATATTAACATCAACAGACAGACTACCAGCTTTCCATAAGATCATTCTTTGGAAAAAGAGAGTATTCCATCTGTGCACGATAATAGCACTGATTGTGTTTCCTTGATATCAAAACATTTATCAATATTGGACAACAATGTAAAAAAATATTTTCTTTCGAACAAATACAATTGGGTTAGGAATCCATTTTCAAAAGAATTATGTAATAATTCTGAATTTAATGTGCCAGGGAAAGAGAAGTTTATATTCTTGTCATCTGACTGCACTTTGAAATTCATACAAACAGAAACGAATCTTGATAAATTCTGGATATCTATCCAATAAGAATATCCACCAATATAAAAAAAAAAGGCCTTAAAAATTTTATTATGTTTTTCAACTTCATATTTATGTGAAGTAAGATTTACCATGTTAACCAACATAAAAACTAAAAAAAAAAAAGAGAAAGGTTAACAAATTTAGGGGAAGAAATGATGGTGGCCTTGTCTTATATATATCCAACATAGAGGTTTCGGATTAAATGAATTACTTAATTAAAACTTTTTTCTGTACATATTTTAATTATATATTATAATTTTTTCAATAAATATTAATTTGAAATTGTAACTGTTCAAATTTTAATTAAAGAACTGATGACAAACTTATTTTAACTTAGGTGTTCCATCTATAATTTTTCCTCACCAGTGTTCCGTACTTTAGAAAAGGCAGGGAACCACTGTTCTAATACATAGATTATTTTCCAGTCCATGGATTCTTTTCTCCAAATCATACTAAACTTAATCTATTATCATCTCTTGTAGAAATATGACCAGCCCGATTCCACATTAGTCTCTTAATTTTATCAATGACATCAGTTATACTTGTTTGCTCTTTCTCATATATTTTATTTTTGATCACCTCGTTATTTCTAATATATATCTCTCATATTGAATGGTCTGAAGCCTCTGGGTGGCTCTTGTTAAGTATCCAAATCTCAGATCCATAAGTAAGAATTCGTAAAACCCATATAATAGAAAACTTCTTTCTTAAATTCACATTTCCTTTTAATATTAAATTGTTTTCATCAAAAGCATTCCATTCAATTTATGATTAATTTCATTCATTATATACACATACAACAGTTTTAAATTTAATTTATAAATAAGGTAACTATAATAATTTGAATAGCTAAACACTTAACGTAACACAAAAAAATTATACAGTATAATATTTCTAAATAAAAAGAAATCATATGAATTATTTAATCTCCCATGTTACCATTTATTTACAATAAAACTTACTCTCTTGTAAAAAGATTATTAACATTATTTAATTACATATAAAAAAAATCCATTATGTTCATTGGTTTATGATCTTTTTAAGTTTTTAACTAGTCTTACATTAACAGCTCTGAAAAATCTTTTACTAATATAGCCGCCATATTTATTTGTTATTTTTCAGTTGCCATGGTGGTAATGTAAAAATAAATAAATAAATAATTATTCATTTTTTAAACTTATTTTTTACAATTAAAGTAAACTTTTATATTTTAAATTTAAAAAAATACATTGACATAAATTTTGTATACTTTACGACAATTTGCCGTAATACAGTTTCTATTTCGGTGTTAGTTTACGCTTAGCAGTAATCTTTGTTTTTGTTAGTTACGTTTAAAGAATTTAGATTTAGTAGGTAAAAGCTTATATAGTCATTTGCATTGATAATGCAAAGGTAAATAACTATTCTATTATATTCAGTAATTATTTTACAGTGTTAATTTTTTAATATATTACGTGCAATTATTTAGTAATAATTTCTATGAATGTAAATGCTATATTTAAATTAAGAGGAAAAAACGTTTCTCCGTTGTCACTGGTAAGCATGATATGAATTATTTTGTGTTGTCGTATTTATATGCGAATTTGTTAGTCAAAAAATCATTTTATTAATTCTACCCATATAATGTGCTTTCTAAAATTAACGCCTACGCCTTGAACAATTATTAGTATTTGATTAACGTTTGTTTCGGCTTAAGCTTTGACTGCAATCAATTAATTAATTTTGCGACGATGATTATTTTCTTGTAATGCAATTATTGCACTTGTCTAGTGATAATGTTAGATTAATAACTTTTTGTATATTTAAATTAATTGAAACAAAAATCATACTTAGTTTATTCAATTTTGAATTTGTTGGTGAAGTATTTTAGCATCGATCAAAACACTTTGAACCACATGTATATATGTTTATTTTGCATCGATGCACATACATTGCTTTTTCATGTCCAGGTTATTGATTATCTGATAAGTTCATCCGCTATTAATAGCATCCTAGAATTCTTTCATTGTTCTACTCTTAAGTTTTCTCACATTCGGAATCCATAATGATTTGATCTATTATAATTGATGAATATTTATTTTCGATTTTTTACTAGTTGTTGGTTTCTTCAGTTATTCTTCTATTGGAGAAGAATTGCAGGATATCATTCTAATTCTAGGAAATCTTATTAAAGTTTTTTGCTCCTCATTAGGAATTAAACTATATTATCGTCATTGTAAATATCTTCTAATTCTTCGTCCTGCATATTCATAAGATTAATCATCCAGTGTTGCCATCATGTTTCAGAAGACATCAATTTTTTTTAAAAATTTTTCTTTAATATAATCACTTATTGTTATATCTCACTTTTCCTTTAAATAATGGACTAGTGCAGATTTCATTTTATCTTGATTGGACTGATCATTCATCGTCCAGGATGAATGTATATACTAATAAATAGCATATGTCAATGGCAAGAACAGGCCAATA
This sequence comes from Epiperipatus broadwayi, assembly GCA_028023455.1. Classification (NCBI taxonomy): domain Eukaryota; kingdom Metazoa; phylum Onychophora; class Udeonychophora; order Euonychophora; family Peripatidae; genus Epiperipatus; species Epiperipatus broadwayi. The sequence continues at coordinate 592,127 of JAQFVV010006271.1, forward strand.
GGCGATGATGCTACTGAATCTGCTCTCATCAATGATGATGATCTGGCTATAAATAGTCAATCTATTTGGAAGTAAGGTCAGACAAGGCAGTGTACACATCCACTGTATGATTGAGCAGTGAGCCAAGTTCACTTTAGAACTGGAAGCTAGACCTAAACTAGCTGGCAGAGTACAGTCGGAAGTGTCACCGTACCTACTCACGAGGCACTATCTCAGTACAGCTAGAAGTGATAGGTAAACTTATAAGAGCACATGAAGTTCCTTTCTATAGCTGCAGAGCAATTAGAAGCTATACTCGCCAATGATAGCAGGCAAAGATATAACTGCTTATATTGTAAGTACACATTTTATATTAATAAATATATATATTAATTACATTTAAATGAGTTTGTGTTTATATATAATTATGCAGTAAACACAACACTTATTAATCGAATATTTACTTTGCTTGTAATGTTCTAATGATCAGATTTTTATTGCATTTACTACTTAATGTAAAATGTTTTCCATGTAACCCACCTTTAATCCACTCTTGTTTCTCAGTTGTTCATTTTATGTATTGAAAACAAATTAAAAGAATGTCTTCATTCAATAAATATGTTTAATTCAGAAATTAATTTGTTATACAATTTTTGAAAATCAGCCATTACAAAGTACAAGAATACATTTATTATAATTTTTTTAATATATTTGACCTACGCGAAGGTTTACAAAAATAATATCTAGATGACTTGTAACATGTCTCTTGATTTCTATATTCTTGTTATTAAATCTACGATGAACATTCTCTTATCAAGATTAGATTTGAGAGTTAATTTTTTAGTTGGGCTAACTTTCCCATAGTTCTTGTTCAGTCTCTAAAGTACAATAAGTTGATATTTCGATCTCTGAGTACTTTTCATGATGTTTAAGAGGCATTATTGATATGAATACTTCTTGTTATAAAACAAGATTGTTCCAGAAATCTATTGTTTAAAAAATACTATTGTTTAGATTAGCACTATTTTAAAATATGTGTGATTTATCTTTATTGAAAAGATGTATAGACTTATTTTTTATATGTGTTATTTTTTTTAAATCTGTACCTGATTGTTTAAACAGAATAAATTTAGCACTTTCATTTTATTTTTTCAATTTATTTTGCATGTTATGATTTTTTGTCTTCTATTTATTGACACTCATTTCATTTTTAGTAGCCTATTCATTTATCCTAGTGTGATTACTAATGTGTAATAAAAAAATTTTGGTACAAAAGAAAACAAATTTTAACATTATATGAATAATATAGTAAATCAATAATAAAATCATCTATCACTTTGTTTAATAGAGTGGCATACTTCGAGGTGAAGATTCATGGATATTGGTCCAGCTCAGTCATATCTGATGTTTGAATTTTTTATAATGTCCTGAGCAATAAATCATTTAATTACTTATATATTTTTAATTACCATGGAATATTTTATATTTATTCATGAGATTTCATCTAGTGCTGATGACATTTTCAAAGATAAAAAAATATTTTAATGTTATCAGATAAAAAAGAACTGACAAAAGAAAAAAATGCTTGTCTAGAAATTTTTTTGTTGATAAATAATCTATAACAAGTAAAATTTAATGTCAAAATTGACATCTTTTAGAAAACGAGGGACATCTGATTCTTAGTAATTAGATAAAAAAAAAATTAAAATTACTGTTTGCTTATTCATCTTCCATTTTCATTATAACAAAGAGAGATGTCTACTGGGAGAAAGAAGTATGGATGATAAAATGTAGGTATTATTGAAAGAATTAAGAGCTCAAATGGAGCTGAGCTGGATATTTTTCTAGAAGAAATAATGGTAGATGTATATTTGAAGTGTTAAACTGGATCCCAAGAGATTGTAAAAATTATAAAAAAGACTATGTAAGATGAATAAATGAGATGAGAAAATTAGCTGAAAAAATATGGAGGAAAAAAAATTATAGATAGAAAAAACTGGACTAAAATGCGGTGAATCAATTATAATTGAAAATGATGATGAAGTAAAGGCTGGAATCATTAATTTTAGATAATTTTTTATTAAAAGTATGAGGTTGTTTGTATATGTTTATAATCTCTATCTAAATTGACATAAATTATCTTCTATGCATTACTATGATTAATCATTTTATTACAAACTAAGGAATATTATTAAATTGGCTAAAGGTAGACATTTGGCAATAGTATTGTATGCTGTATATTGAATTTTCAACTCTCTGCTTTACAATTGCTGATATTATGGAAGAATTTAGAAGTAAATCTGTTAGAATTTTATGAAAATTTAAATGTTTTTTTAGCAACTTCTCTTGAGTTAAAATATGCCATCAAAAATTTCAATGCAAACAAATGGACTATTATTTTACTAGCAGAAAATGGAAAGGCTATCATTATTTTGTAAATATTAGATTATTGTATAAGTTTTGATGAATTTATTAGAGCCAGGCTATAAGAAACTAAAAATTAATCTTATATTTTATAGGAAATTAATGCATTTATTAAAATTTCAACCTTTCTGAAATATTCATGAATCTTATTTTAATAGGCATTTCCAATGTGTTTATGTTACATACTTAAAATTAATTAAGAACATGTTTTTACATCTACTTATGTGAAAGTAAAAAGTAATTCTACTTTGTTTGCTTAAGGAAAATTAAAGGCTTTATTAAAATTTCAATCTTCCTAGGATGCTCTTGAATGGTATTTTGATAAGCATTTCCAACATGTTTATGTGGATTATCTAAATTGCATTAAAAACATGTTTTACATCCAATTATTGCTTCTATTGTCTCTTTAACCATTTCTCTGCTCAAAGTTGATATAGTAACTGAAAAATATAATTAAATGGTAGAACTATGATTCTGATTAAAAGTTTGCTATTGCTTGCTACTCTTTTCCATTTTATAATATTTATAAATATTTAACTACAATATTATATGGTGATATATAGAAAATCCATCCTATATTAAACAATTCAAGTCAAAAATACCTCAAAACTTGATTATTAACAACAAATAACATATTTAATTTTAATATGATTTCCGTTTTTTCAATATTTTACTAAGATTTTTTTTTTTTTTTTGAATCATGAATCAGAAGTTATAGGGCCCACACTTTGAATCTAGTAATAACTAATTTTTTTTTTTTTTTGCAGAAAAAAATTGAATTGCAAATGTTAAACCACTGCATAGTTAAAACTCTACATCAATGAAATTTGTTGATCAACTATAAAAAGATTTTGTGAATCTGAACATCTACCTATGTGTACAAAGAAAAACAGATGGTAAACCTGCCTTCTTAGATTTTTTGACTGAGTCATACAATTTTTGGGAAGCCCATACCCACTGATCAATATTTGTAGAAAAAATATAATCATCCTTGTGCATTTTTTTAAGTTGATGGTGACTCCTTTGACAGATAAAATAAGATTTGTGTCAGAATGAAACTTGTTTTAGATGTAAGGTTATTTCCTATCTATTATATTTTCTTCTTTATATTCAGAGGGTCAGTAATCAGGCTGGTATGCCCATTAATAAATATGACATCAAAACCATTTACAATTCAACAAGAAAAAAATAGGACATATATTGTAGAGGTAATAGTAAAAGAGATCCACATATTTTGCAGGTGTTGACTATATCTTGCAATTGTGGTAAAGTTTATATCAGTATTACTAAATATTTTATACATTTGAAATAGTAGAAAGGACATTGGTGACTAGGTCCTGAAAAATCATCATAGAAGAGGTTATTAAAATATTTAAACACTTGTAATTTTTACAGAAAAAAAAGAGATTAGCTTAAAATTATATATTTCTGTTGCACATGCGCTTTGGATTTTAAATATAAAATGAATGAATACTAACACTTCAATCACATAATAAAATCTTTGGAAAAGATAAGGCGCATGTGCAACAGTTTAATGCTATTTAAATATTATTGTTTATAAAAAAAAAAAAAAATCGCGCTATATAAAATAATTGACTTATTTATATTCCTGTTTTATGTTATACTACAATGAAATATAAATTTTTTATTCATATTTTATTCAACGAATAGTCAGTACTTTTAGTAATAATTATCTAATATTAATTGCCAAGTGTCTGTAGAAAAATTCAAAATTTATTTAAATTTTCAATTACATTAGTTATTATACAACACATTTTGAGTAGTTTTCTTCTCTCCAGGTGTTGCTGACCTGACCAGTGATAGTATTAACATGGAAATTGAACCTGGACTTTTGGATTCATGAATGTTGAATTTAAGATAATGCTCTAATTAACTGTTTTAACTAATTGGGTAGAGCATTACTTTAAATTCATTATTCACAAATCTAAAGGTCCAGGTTCAATTCCCATACTATTATTGACACAAGTCAGGCCAACCAATGCTTGAAGAGAATACAAATTGTATCAAATACTATTCTGTGTGCTATTACTAATAGTTGAAAGAATTTGAAAAGTTGAAGTAAATATGAATTTTTTTAAAGTCATTTAATAATCCATGTTAGATGATGAATATAGTCCAACACTGTCATCACAAAATTTCAGGTAGACAATCAAAACTTTTTATTTCTCTTGTAAATGATGTCTATTCAGAATTTGATTTTTATGTTTATTAGCAATCAATTATTAATGATTGTTGTAATTACAATTCTATAAAAAAAAAAACAGATGAATTTTCCGATAAATTGACAAATCAATTTGTTCATTCATCATCATTTTTACCTAATACTGATACACTTCAAGATGAAACTCCAGATTTAACACAGTTTCTCTGATCTATTTTCTTTCACATTGTTCTAACAAACATTTTTATCCTTTCATCTCATATCTTTTACAAACTATTGGGATCCAATTTAACTATCCACTTGTTATCATTTTGTCTGTTCAATATATTTAGTCAAGCTTTATTTTAGTCTATTATTTCTTTGAATATATCAGTGATGCCTATGTTCAGAAAAAAAATTTGTACTTTGCTGTCCTGTGTGGAGCCTGTATTGCTTTTCTAGTAAGCATTCTATTCTCACATCCATATGTAATTGGTAAAACATGTTAATATAAGATTATTTTTACCACAAACATCACATCCAAACTTATTTTTTTGATTAATTCCATCCATTGTTTCATCTATATCAATAATACAACATAGGTAATTTGTAGTTGTTAACTTCTAATTTTGTGAAAAGCTAATGAACATTATTTTAATTTCTTTAGTATTTATTTTCATTCTTATTTTCTGGCTTTCTTTTGATAGCTCTTGGAACATTTTATGTAGTTCTGAAATATTATTTGCAAAAATATCCGGTAATACATGGTCTGTTGATCCACACCGCGCGATGGCGCTGTTTCTACTCTAAAGCACATAAATATGCCGTTTACAAGGCTGCTCATAGATCTTACGGCCTGTAAACTGTTCAAACACTAAGATGTTGAAGTGCACCCTTACCCCAACATCTCTAGCATGTTGAACATTATTAGCGATGAGTATGCGACACTATAGACATTACTCTTGACTATTGTACAGCGTATGATATGAAGGTTTCTGTAGTTGCAATGACGAAAAGTATATTAGAACGGATTTATTTTTTTGGGGGGTTAAATGTATTGTAATTTATGTGAGTTAGTAAAAATTGTAACTTATTTTCAAACGCCCCTACTTTCATTGTCAGGGGTCAGAATTCATTAAATGAGGAGTGTAAATTATGATTCGGCAAAGTTCATGATCAAGTCGCGCACTTTCCGATACTTTTTCGAGATCAAAACAGTTCATTGACAGACGACAGTTTGGCGTTGTAGTTTTGAGATTTACCTGCTACAGAAGCAGATGTGGTGGCCTTCCTTCAACCCCAAAAAAATATTTTACCCACCCAGAAAAACTGTCTTTGTGGTGGTTCAATGAAATTAAGGCATTGTCAAACATTGAAATGGAATGTCAATCGCGCCAATATCGATGAAGGTGTTCTATTTTCTCATGCAATGGGGTTTGAGGGCTGCCAAATCGCTTTTTTGCAAGCGGTATGGCTAATTTATTATTGAAGCCGGGATCAGCTTACAGTGAAGTATATTAGAGCTGAGTTGGAAAGGTGTCAAAACGCTGTAAGGAATATGATGACAGATCTTAGAGATGTCTGTCGAGAAAGCCTTGTTTCCCGAAAAAAAAAAAAAGTTTCCTCAAAAACAATAAAAAAGACTTGGAAAAAAAAAGAAAAAGTTCCTTAAAAAAAAAAAAAAAAAAAAGACTGGAAAAAAGAAATGTTTGTTTTTAAAAAAAAAAAAAAAGCCAGAATATTTTAAAAAGCCAAAAAACAAAAAACATTTTTTTATTTTTAAGAAATATACATCAAACCGGAAAAAAAACAATAACAACAAAAAAAAAATCAAGCGAATCCAAAAATTAAAAACATAAATCAACAAAATTTAAAAACAGCCCGGTAACGTTATATCTATTTGTTTTTCACTAGCAACAGCGCCATCGAGCGGTATGGGTAATTAGACGATGTATTATCAAATGTCCATATCATTTTCAAAATGTGGATAAGCTAAAATAATCTCTTTATTCCCTTAACTTCTCACTTTAATCCAAAAAATATTCACTTATAACTATTACAAAAAGTTTTGGAAATATAGAATCATTCTGCTTAGTCAATTCTAATCTTGAAATCATCAAGTAATTTAGTTACTGCTATTGCACTTTATTACCATGGATCTATGTTTTGATGTTTTAAAGCTTTAATCACTGTGGGAATGCTTATTTAGTCAAATATTTATTTACAGTTTATAAATTTAAAACATAATGATAATACATATTCATTTGTGTTTTTTTTCTACGACTTCTAACACTTAGATGTGATCCACATTTTTATATCCAGTTTGATGTTTTGATTGAGTTGATCCAAAGTTTTCTGTAAATGAGTTATAATGATCCTAGTAAATATATGTAAATCTGATGCATGTATGATAATAGTATAATTTTTAATATTTTCTTCCTCACTTTTCTTAAATGTCACAATTATATTCCAACAGTTTTTTCATTTTTTTACGTGCACTTTTTAAGATATATTAATATTTCCGTCATTCCTCAGAGCTTTCCATTTTTTATAGATTTAATTGCATATACCACCTCTATATTTAAAATATATGGCAGTACTAAAAATGTTACTGTAATTATAGAAGTCAATAAACATCACATGACCACCACCTCTTATGCTTGTGTATAATTGTTAAAACAGACAAAACTCACTATATATATTGCCACACACAACAAGCTAGAGTAATCAATTGATGCCAGAAGGCTTGTGCATAAAATCCCCATGTAGTGCCTACTCATCCAATATCCCCAGACTAGTTTCTGGCTTATGGCCTTTGTCAGTGAGAAGCCTTGGATCTGAGAGCACTGCATCTAGATCTTAGGATCTAATGCAGTCCTCCAGCAACCACCTTTTATCTCCATTTAACTACAAAACTATGAGTCTTAAATTAAAAGCACCTTAATGTTTTCAATCCAATCCCATTAGCTTATATAGTCATATGGGTCTGAACCCAGTTCAGTACCCATACATTTTGGGGTCTTTGGTTTTGTAATAACCATAGCCACCACTATCCTATTAGGCAGGATTGGTTTTAAGCCATTAAACGTCACATAACCACCACCTCTCATGCTTGTGCATAACTTGTTAAAACAGGCAAAACTCACTATATATATTGCCACACACAACAAGCTAGAGTAATCAATGGATGCCAGAAGGCTTGTGCATAAAATCCCCATCTAGTGCCTACTCATCCAATATCCCCAGACTAGTTTCTGGCTTATGGCCTTCGTCAGTGAGGAGCCTTGGATCTGAGAGCACTGCACCTAGATCTTGGGATCCAAGGCTTCTCACTGACAAAGGCCATAAGTCAGAAACTAGTCTGGGGATATTGGATGAGTAGGCACTAGATGGGGATTTTATGCACAAGCCTTCTGGCATCCATTGATTACTCTAGCTTGTTGTGTGTGACAATATTATCCCTTTTTTAACTAATATTATGATCTTTATTTATTATCGAAACAATTTTTTTTTACTATATAAATTGTTATTAATAATTTTGAGATTTGCTCTCTTTTGGGATATGCCTTGCAATCACAGTTATATTTCCATATATTATTATTAGGTCTTTATTATTACATTTTACAGAATTTCATATATTCAATTCATCTAAATAGATCATTTTAATATATTTTCATATTCTTTCTTTTCTTCATATATTTTCTTGTTTTATTTGAAAATTTATTGGTGAATTGCTGCTTTTTACCGATTTTCTTTAGCTAATCTTAATACAGCTGTAGAAATTTTTTATCCAAATCTGAACAGCCATTCTGTTAGTATTTTAAAATAATTTTTAAAATCTAGAAAAAATTCATTGAAGTATTTCTATAGGTTAGGAATATTAACTTTTAATACTGTTTCATTAATAGCTTTTGTTCTCTACCTTTACGTTAAATGCATGTTTATAACTTACTTATTGATGATAATTTTTATTTTGAATCATTTAAATATATTACAGTCTTGAAATACTTATTTTCTCTTAATCAGAATATAATCCATATTGCTATACTTTCATTTGGATGTTTTTATGTTTATTACTGTGGTTCAGGAAAAAAAAAAAAAAAAATTATATTAAATAATTTTCTCACAAATTCCACAAATCTCCAATTTTATTTTTCTGTCTAAATTTATCCATAGCACTTTTATCATTCAGCTGCATTAAAATCTTTCATTATAATTTTAAAATGTTATATTAATTTTATCGAAGGTATTTTGTACATCTAAATAAAAATTCTTTACTTTTTTATAAGATGGAAAACCTTTTGTTATATAAATCTGAATTATCTGCATTTAGTGTTTTTCATTAATTTGAATATGATATTTGGTCAGTCTCTAAATGTTTTTTTTTTCATGTTTTATTTATAATGAATCCTATTCTACTTACATTTCAATTATCTTTAGAAGTTTTAAACAAATTAATGTGAGATGGTAGAATACATTATTATGAGATTACCAAGTGGTGGAAACCACCATTAATGATCAAAATTTATCACTTGGTTGTAATAACTCATTATTTTAAACCGGCCTTTAGCATATATATATATATATTTAGAAAAGAAAATAATTCAATTAATTATGAACTTGAAAATGAAAAAGTCAATGAAGTAGATGACAATGTTATGAATATATTGATAGTTGAAATAATGAAGTCAATTGCACATATGAAGAATGGTAAGGCTGTTGGATTTGATGCAATACCTACCGAATTTTTGAAAGGAATGGGAGAATTTACTGTGAAGGAAATAATTGGATTTTGCAATTTGTTGTATAATAGTGGAATTTTGTAGACAATATTGTCACATTATCAAAGTTAGTGATCAAATGTACCTGAAAAAATGTTTTCTATATGACTTATTTGAATGCTCACTAAAAAACAATACCAAAAATGTAATGACAAAAGATGTATATTAAAATTAATTAAGAGAACAAAATATTTAAATAAAAAACAAACAGGTATTATAGATCATTGAGAAAATTAAGAGTCTTAAATAAAGATGAACATAATAAATTGTTTGGAGAAATGGCATTATTGTCTGAAGCTCTAAACACAATCTTAAGAGATTTTAGGAGATCATATTTAAATTTAAGAATAAGATAATAAAGTTTTTTTGAATGATATGGTGTAGGATATGGATAGAAGTACTGTAATAAGCTCAGGATTTCATATTGCTGTGGACTGATAATGATTGAAAATGATATGTCTTGATTTTCTGCTCTACAGACGAAGTTGAAGGAATAGGATACCTTGGTCAAGTGATAAACTTGATTATTATCATTTATAAGATTAGCAAACAAATTTGAGTTGATAAGTAAAATATAGAAAATGAAAAAGTAAAAATTTTAAAGGAAAATAGATTTATATATGGAAGGCATGAGTAATTATTTTTAAAAAAGCATGCTCTGATATGTAATATTTTTTTGTTAACATTTTTGGGAATGTTTTAACTAAATAGTTCTCATTAATTTTTTGAAAAGTGTGATTGATCTTTAAAATATTCTATTTCAGACATTTTGCATTCTTTATTTGGAACAGTTGAAGATGGCCGTAAGTCAAAATATCACATGTTATAAAAATAAAGTATTGTAACAGCATTAAAAGATTTTTTTTTTTTGAAAAAAATATTTGCATATGTAAGCTGTAATTGGCTGAATAACAAATTACTTTAATTTAACAATGTGTAAAAAAGTATAATAGATAAATTAAGAAGTAGCATAGTTGTAAATATTTCAGAGAGAATAATGAGTTGCCACCTAAGAGTATTTATATCTTAATATATGATAGAATATTTTCCCTATCTCCTTATTTTTTACAAATATTCATAGTTTTTTGTAAAATCATCTAATCTTGTTTCTTTCTGTGTTTTTTTTTTAATTTTTTCATTATAATTTCTATATCTCTAAACTATTTTGAATCCTGTTTCTTAATTATTTCATTAGTATTTTATTCTAATGTTCTTTTTAATCATTACTGTCTTGAAGGTACTTTTTTTAGCATTTTCATGTAGTAGTAACATTTCAGCACCAATAAAATCTACAGTATTAGTGATTGACTAAATTCAATAGCTACTAGATTTATATTAATGAATAATATAAAAATAATAAGAGACAATTTGATGGCTATGAAAATCAGTACTTTCTATCAATAAGGTAAAAACCAATTATGGAAGTCTTGTTTTACTGCCAAGTAATATATGTTAAAGTCAGCATTTACATTATTTCTTTAATAGATGAAGAAAGATGGCATTATTGTCTAACCAAGATGAATTGTGAAATTAATAATTTTTTATTAGCGTTAGCTTTATTTATTATAATCAGTAAATTTTAAATTAATTTTGCATTTCAATGTAAATAATTTATTTATTTTATTTTATTTTTGCCTATAATTATCTTTTTTATTTTATTTTATGATTTTTGTTATTGTTCAGGAAATATTTTTTTGTAAATGAGGTGGTTTTATTTTTGTATGTTTAAAAAAATCTGGAGTAAAATCTTAATTTGATTTCATTTCAGATCTTGATGACTTGGATAAGAAATTATTGGTAGCGATGAATGAAAACGAATTGGTAAGATTATATTTTATCATATCATTATTATTATTATTAATTTTTAATTAAAAAAAAACACAACAGAAGTGTTTATTAGCACTTTTATTTGTAATATAATATACACTTTGAATATAAAATGTCTCCTTGTTACTTTATTTCTTTGTGACTTTACAAATACATGTAATGTCAGTTGACATTATGTAGTAAGTTTTCAGTACAAAATTACTGTATGTTGATGGTATGATATGATAACAAAAGAGAAATAAAAATGATAGTTAAGTCTTATGTTTCTGTTTAGAAATCGGGTACTTTAACTCGACCTGCTATGTGGTCGCTAGAAGCGCTGTTTCTGTGTTTTCACACAGAACATACAGGGTAGGGGCCTCGAAAGCAGACGACGCTTTTTCCTGCCGCTAGGTGGCGCTGTTTACCATGCGTGCGCACAAGAACCTTCCCACAAGCTAGCTGACAGCTTACATTGTCTGCTACCAAGAACCTAGGTGGCGCTGATTGCCGTAAACACATCTAGCTTATGTGTCGTCTGCTATCAGAACCTACCAAGATTCTAGCCCACTACACGGCGCTGTTTCTCCACGTTACACACGGTAAAAACAGCAACCTCTAAATGCCTCATTGCTAACGTTTATGAACATAGTACTTAAAACATTCAGGGCCTATAATGTACAGGGGTGAATAATTTATAAAGTCATAACTATTTAAATATACGGTCAAACGTAATAATTTTACATTCTATTTCACCATTTCATGAATCGATGTATTTTTAAAGTATGACTTTGTAAAAAGCGATCTGTTTTTTTAATTATTTACTCTAAAAGTGTTTTTTTTTTTTTTTGTAAATAAAACAAAACGTAATTTTTTTTTTTTTTTTAAAAAAAAAGCTAATTTTTTTTCCTACGGCAGTATATCGTTCAAAAATGTATTATTTTAAAAGATTATTGTTTGTAAAACTTTTTTTTTTACACTTTCAATTAATATTTTCAATAAATTTTAAAGTAATATAAATTATATTTCAGTTTATAGATTACTATTTCGAAAAATAAAGTGTTATTTGCGTGCTGGGTATACCGTGTGCTTGTTACTCGCAAGCAATAATTCGAAGATCTGTTTATCAAAACTTTCTCTCACAATAATATTAAAGGCATAAATATTTATTGAAATTGTATTTAAAATTTTGGAATCATTTTAATAACTAAAAATGTCATATACTCACAAGGAAATTTCAAAATAATAGGTTTAATAAGTACCGTATGAGGAAAGTAAGATATTATACAGAGTCAGAAAAAAAAAAGATTTAGAGCAAAATATATATACATTTAATATCTTTATTGATGGTTGGAATTTAAAAAGTTTCTTTCAAAACTGATGCTCGTGTTAGGCTTGTATACTGTTAAAATTAAAACTATTAGTCCTCATAAATAATTTGGAAGACATTGCCTGTCAAAATTGGATGATCATTGAAAATTATATATGATCTTAATAGCCTAAAATTCAGAAGCCTGATAGTACTGTCTTTGCCAGTGCACTGTTTCTTTCTTTCATTATTGATACATAAGTAAGAACAGGTAAAACACATTTATTAAAAATCTTCCTTTACAGACACGTAGATATATTTCCTTTTAGTATCAAGTTATTTCTACCAAAAGCACTCCAACCAAGTTTAATTCTATGATTAATTTCATCCATTATGTTTCCATCTGTATTAATAATCTGACCAAGGTATTTGTAACTGTTAACTTCTTCTAACTCATCATAATCAATCTTTATTTTCATATTTTGAGAAAATCCATTAAACATTACTTTAGTCTTTTAACATTTATCTTTAGTCCTACTTTCATCTGATAACTTCTGCAACATTTCCTGCAGCTCTGAAGCATAAGTTGCAAAAACAACTACATCATCTGCAAAATCTAAATGACTTAAATAATCTCCATTTACTTTCACTTGTTTAGCTTCCCATTTTAATCCACAAAATATTTCTTGCAGCACTGTTGTAAAAAGTTTTGGAGATATGGAGTCACCTTGTCTTACACCCTTCTCAATGTTGACTTTAATAATCTTTGTTAAAAAATAAATTTACTGATAAAGATTTCATAAGAGTTTTCCAATCAGCTTCTAAAAGCTTATAACTAAATCCTCTAATTCATTCCCAGACAGAATTATTTAGACTGCAAGTGAGACTTTGTTAAGAGAAAGCAAAATTACGCTGGAAAATGAGACACCAACAATACAAATCTAATATCACTTATGTTGAGAGAAAAATCTATTAAATCTTAAACTAGACAAATCTATAAGCATTCTTCCTGCTAGCAAGAGCAATGTAACATTTGTAAATGGATAATAGTAATTATGATACAATAAGAGCTTCTCCCAACAGACTAAAAGTCCCATACTAGCTATGAATCACAACTGTAAATATTATTCAGAAAGCATCCCTGATCACAGCTATTTCAATGATTCAGAAAAAATTAGATTGACATATTTTGGCAAAAATTCCACATCTTTGTGGTCATCTAAAATCAATAAAGGCCAGGTTCCATTAAGATCTATTGTTAATTCTGAAAACTCACTATATCAAAAATTCTAATGTTCTTAGTCCTTTGGCATACAAGAGACAGTTCTGTGTTAGAGATTCTAAGAAAATTGTAGAATTAATCAACATGAAAAGTGAAAGAACTAACATATTGGTAAATTTTGATGTGAAAAACTTAATCACAAAAGTACTCTGTGATGAAGCATTATCTAATGTAAAAAAAAGATTAAATAACAATAGTAGTGTACAAACCAGAATAATTCTTCCAATTGATAGTTTATTACACTTAACATTCTGCACAGCATACTATTATTATATACTATAGAATTCTTCCAACAAAATCAAAAGATGCTTTTTGATTCCTTATTGCTATCTCTGATCAGCAATATTTACATGGAAGAACTTGAAACTACAACCATAAATAAAATTCTATCTACAATTAAAGTCTGGCTTTTCTATGGCCATATGGTAAAGCATTACTACAAACATTCTGGATACTATCAATAATTATGTTTTTTTAATTAAATTCACAATAGAATTAAAACAAGAACAGACACTACAGTTCTTAATTTTCTTTTGACAAGATTACCTCATAGCAAAATCAAAATTACAATCAACAGAAAACTCACACACTCTAATCAGAATAAAAATTCTTATTCAGAAACCAATAACTTGGAAAAAGAAAAATCATATAGCATAAACTCTCATGAAAAATACTTATCCATCAGCTATCATTATGAAATAGCCAACTAAAAGAAACACCATAAGAAAAAACAATTATAGGTATTAAAGCGTATCCATAGATATTAGTAATTGCAGCTAAACTAAAGAAAATCTGTGATCAGTATATTAAGATTCCTTTCCAAAGTCATAAGTGCCCTATGAAAAAGTCTAACTTCTATAAAACACAAACTGCAAATATTGAAACACAAAAACTGCATCTATGAAATACCATGTGAATATGGAAGAACATATATGGCTGAAATCATCTGACTCATTTCAAAATACGTAATTAAAAGAGCAAAAAGTAATGATTAAAAAGAAAAACCAAATGCACCTAAAATACATTGGACAAGAAAAATAACGGGCAGAAAGTAAAAAGTAAAATTTGTATAAACCATTCACATTTATAGTAGATAACTTTATAAATCAGTCTAATGTAAATAATTCATAATATTTCAAAACTACTCATTAACCTTGCCCTTAAAAAAACTGGAGAAACCAAGAGAATCTTCATAGATAAATATATAAAATTTCTAGTGACTTGATTTTTCAGAATAGCCTAATTAGTAAGAGCAAGCATTATCTTAAATTCACAAAACTAAAAATTGAAGGTTCAATTTCCATGCTAGTACTGTCACTGGTAAGGCCAGCAACATTTGAAGAAGAGATGAGAAAAAAACAGCACTCAAAATGTTGTAATAAATTAATCTGTATGCTTTGCTAACAGTTGAATGTATTTAAAAGTTTAAATAAAGTTTGATATCTTTTAAAAATATTTCATAATTAATAACAGATGATGGAAATAGTTGAATATATAATTACAGGTAAAATCCCTATCATCACAAATTTTCAGATAAACATTTCCTGTTTTCAAGTCAATATGTATAATGCTTGGGACTGTTTTTGTTTCTCCAGAATAGTCTAAAGACTTATTTGAATTGAAACACCTATTGTAGTAAGGAATTTGACTGCAATGGTATGTTGACTAGATATTTTGAGGTTTTATTAATCAACTATCTGGCTGGGGGATTTAACTATTAATGGGATGTTGTTTATACACGTATATCATATTTTGAAATTCTGAAAAAGCTAAAATCAGTAACTTTTCCTAAATTCATTTATTTTTGTTTTTATAGAATATTTGCTTATCAATAGTTGTTGTTCTTTATTAAAATTAAAACTGCAAAATTTTTATATGTTCATTCATCACCTGTGTTATTCACCTCCAAATCATAAGTCTTTGACTTAGTAAATGAGACTTATGCAAAGCATTACAATCAGAATGACATTGCTTTGGGTGAGATGAAAATCTATCAGAAGATAAGTCTGTTTTATAGCAGTCAAGATAATTTCAGGTCTAATGATGTATATTAAAATCACTGTTATTAAAAAGCTAGTAATTGTATTTGAGTTGACCGAATGCCAGACCATTGATTCTCCCTCCCCCAACACACACACAAACATTAATTTCTAGAATATTTAGCACTGCACATCGTGCTCTTGATTGAATGCCTCCAGTAGTTAAGTGACCAAATTTATACTTAAATAAAATTGGAGTGAATAAGGCATGGGCATTCACTATTTCATCCTAGCTCAGATTAATAAAAAATGATCAATGGTCAAAGATTTTCTTTGTCTGTTTTCTTTTTTTCTCCTGAAAATTTTTTAAAATTATTTGTTCCCTAATTGTTTTTAATTAAGATATGAGCATTGAAAGTCAGAAATCCAATGCGCACAGTAATTGTTTTTACTATAAAGTGCTATTAAAATGGTTTAGTATCTTTGGACTTCTCCATAGAATTTCATTTATAACTTGTACTGCAGCTACACCTTAATTTTGTGACTGGGCAATTATGTAGCCTACAACTATTGTAACTATCCAATTTTTGTATTCTTGAACCTAAATATTTAAATTATTTGACTAATCTCATAAAAATAAAAATTACAAACATTCTCAAATTGCATTAGGGAAGGGGGAAGCATAATTTGTGATTCATTTTAAAGATAATAATATACAAAATAAAACTCTAATTTCATTCATATCTAATTATGTACCAATAAAAGCTAAATACCTAAACATTTAATAACCTCTTAATTCTTATGATATTTAAGATAATTTAGAGTTGAACCTAACAATATGAAAAATTAGGTAAAAATATTATTCATTAGTAACTCTTTTGTCTTACTTTCAAATAATTCAAATTAATGATATGAAAAAAGATATAGAAAGTATCTTTCATATTAGGAACAAAGAAATTATAATTCTTTAACATACCACTCAAAAGAAAATTACTTCTTATATTTATTTATATTCATTAATTATAAAATTGTTAATTATAAAGCACCCATTACATTAAATATTAGAAATATACTTCAAATAATATATATAAACATGCTTTACAAAAATGTTTTCTATTTAATAATTCAAGGAAATTACTTTAATATGTTGACTTTCCCAGTATCATTATCTAATCTAATTGTTGCTGTTGCATTTTTATAAATATTCTTTAAAATATGACAATATCTTGGATCTATACCTGAATGATATCTCTAGAATTGTCATTATGATGTATTATAGCATTTTCCGGTAGATTTCAACAATTATTAACTTATGGCGTTGTGATCAAACAGAAAACAGTGGCAAACTTAAAGGAGATAATAAATATACTTGAATTTATTTACTGGTTAGAATCTCTACAGATTTTCTAATATAATGTTTGTGAGTAGTTAGGTGGTTTAATGAATCTATAAATGAATTTCTAAATAGACAAATTTTAATATATATCACCCAACAGAGACACTTAAATATTTACCAATTTCACAATATCAACTAATAAACTATAATTTACTTTGATTAATCATTAAGATTTGATTTAATGCAAGAAATTGTCTTCACTCAGGAGGTTACAAATTTCTTGTCATCCTATTAATTGAAAGGAAACCCTTTCATTCCTCTTGGAGGCCTTAAAGAAACTGAGCAAGGCAAATTCTTAATGTCCACTCCATACGTTCTTGTCATTGCAGCTGTTATTACTATGTGATTATTCATATAGTATATAAACATGGATGGGCTGCTCACCAACATGCATTAGCTAGCACGACGAGGTTATTGGATTTTTACCTCTGAGTTTAAGATCAAAAAACACCATGGACTTTCTTCTCAGTTGCCTGATAAGGCAGAATAAATGCTTGTGTAAATGATAATATTTTTCCAATATATATATATACAATTATGACAGACAAAAAAAAATCATGGCCCTTATTCCCAGGAGACTGTAAAGTCACCAACCAAGGCAGCAGTTGGTGGCTGAAGGCAGAGGCTGCTCAGAACCCCTGATTGTGGACACAGGCTGCCATTTGATGATGCCTTTTTTTATTTAGGTACTTACAACAGCAGATCACTTTCAAGTGAAGAAAGATTGCAAGAGTTAGAAGAAAAACTGTCTTATATTAAATGGGATATTATTGGACTTTGTGAAGTTAGAAGAAAAGGCGAAGAGACAATTGTTTTAAAAAGTGAACATGTACTCTATTATAAAGGCACAAATATTGGAAATACAAGTGGAGTAGTATTCATTATAAATAAAAAGTGAAAGAACAACATTGTGGAGATTGATGGTGTATCGGACAGAGTGGCAAGATTAGTTATACAACTTAATAGCAGATACCAAATGCAGATAATTCAGGTTTATGCCCCAACAAGTTCTCAAAGTGATGAAGTAGTAGAAGATTTTTATATGGATGCACAAAAGGCTTTTGATCAGAGTTAACAACATTTTAAAATTGTTATGGGAGACTTTAATGCTAGAATTGGTAAACAAATGAAAGATGAAAGTGCTGGTGGTAATTTTGGTTATGGTAATAGAAATGAGAGAGGACAGAGACTTGTGGAGTTTGCAGGAAAAGGAAAACTTTATATTATGAATTATTTTGAGAAAAATGTTAAAAGGAAATGGACATGGAAGCATCCAAATGAAAGTACAGCAGAATTGGATTATATTTTGACTAACAGAAAATACATATTTCAAGATTGTAATGTTCTTAATAAATTTAACAGAGGAAGTGATCATCGGTTAGTAAGATGTGAAATACATGTTAATGCAAAACTAGAGAGACAAAAATTATTAAGAAAAACAATATTTACAGTTGATATTCCTAATTTTCAGAAACATTCTAATGAATTTAAAATAGAACTTACAAATAGGTTTCAAGTATTAGTAGATTTTGAACATGATTCAGATTTGAATGAAATTAATATGAAAACAACTGATATACTTTTAAAAACTGCAACAGCACTTGATCAATAAAATTTCTACTGAGACTAGAGAATTTATGAAGAAAAGAAGGAATATGAAGATATACAAAAATGATGCGTTAAAAAGAATTGAATATCTCAAATTTTGTAAAATGATGCAGAAAAGATTTGAAAATGATATAAGAAAGTATAACTGTGAACTAGCAAGGAAAGCAGCAGAAGGGAATGAAAGTCTCAAAAGTGTAAAACAACATTTTGGTATTGGTAGGAAATTCATATCTGCAATAAAAAAAAAGCTGGAATTATTACTAAAAAGAGAGATGACATCATGAAATGGATAGAAGACTTTTATAAAGAATTATATAGTAATAAAGAACAAATACCTCCTATATCTATGACATCTTCTGAATTACCCAGAATTTTAAATGAAGAAGTGAGACATGCAATTAAATATATGAAGAAAGAAAAGATTCCAGATTCCAGGTAATAGTAGAATTATAATTGATATATTTAAAGAAGCAGGGGAAAAAATAGAATTTTTTTTAGCAATGTTATATACCAAATGTCTAAATGATAAAGATGTACCAGATGATTGGAAGAATGCAGTATTAATATTAATATTTAAAAAAGGTGATAAAGAGGATATTAGAAATTACAGACCTATCAGCCTTTTATCAGTTACATACAAATTTTTTACCAAGATAGTTACAACTCGTCTACAGAGAACATTGGATTTCCCCCAACCAAGAGAACAAGCTGGATTTAAAAGTGGTTTTAGTACAGGAGATCATATCCAGGTATTGAGAGAAGTTATAGAAAGGACAAATGAATATGAGTTGCCATTATGTTTTGGATTTGTAGACTATGAAAAGGCATTTGAATCTATAAACTTTTCTTCAGTGATTAAAGCATTGGATCATCAAGGTATAGACCCAAGATATTGTCAAATTTTAAAGAATATTTATAAAAATGCAACAGCAACAATTAGATTAGATAATGATACTGGGAAAGTCAACATTGAGAAGAGTGTAAGACAGGGTGACTCCATATCTCCAAAACTTTTTACAGCAGTGCTGCAAGAAATATTTTGTGGATTAAAATGGGAAGCTAAAGGAGTGAAAGTAAATGGAGATTATTTAAGTCATTTAGATTTTGCAGATGATGTGGTTGTTTTTGCAACTTATGCTTCAGAGCTGCAGGAAATGTTGCAGGAGTTATCAGATGAAAGTAGGACTAAAGATAAATGTTAAAAGACTAAAGTAATGTTTAATGGATTTTCTCAAAATATGAAAATAAAGATTGATTATGATGAGTTAGAAGAAGTTAACAGTTACAAACACCTTGGTCAGATTATTAATACAGATGGAAACATAATGGATGAAATTAATCATAGAATTAAACTTGGTTGGAGTGCTTTTGGTAGAAATAACTTGATACTAAAAGGAAATATACCTATGTGTTTGCTCAAAATATGAAAATAAAGATTGATTATGATGAGTTAGAAGAAGTTAACAGTTACAAACACCTTGGTCAGATTATTAATACAGATGGAAACATAATGGATGAAATTAATCATAGGATTAAACTTGGTTGGAGTGCTTTTGGTAGAAATAACTTGATACTAAAAGGAAATATATCTACGTGTCTGTAAAGGAAGATTTTTAATAAATGTGTTTTACCTGTTCTTACTTATGTATCAATAATGAAAGAAAGAAACAGTGCACTGGCAAAGACAGTACTATCAGGCTTCTGAATTTTAGGCTATTAAGATCATATATAATTTTCAATGATCATCCAATTTTGACAGGCAATGTCTTCCAAATTATTTATGAGGACTAATAGTTTTAATTTTAACAGTATACAAGCCTAACACGAGCATCAGTTTTGAAAGAAACTTTTTAAATTCCAACCATCAATAAAGATATTAAATGTATATATATTTTGCTCTAAATCTTTTTTTTTTTTTTTTCTGACTCTGTATAATATCTTACTTTTCTCATACGGTACTTATTAAACCTATTATTTTGAAATTTCCTTGTGAGTATATGACATTTTTAGTTATTAAAATGATTCTAAAATTTTAAATACAATTTCAATAAATATTTATGCCTTTAATATTATTGTGAGAGAAAGTTTTGATAAACAGATCTTCGAATTATTGCTTGCGAGTAACAAGCACACGGTATACCCAGCACGCAAATAACACTTTATTTTTCGAAATAGTAATCTATAAACCGAAATATAATTTATATTACTTTAAAATTTATTGAAAATATTAATTGAAAGTGTAAAAAAAAAAGTTTTACAAACAATAATCTTTTAAAATAATACATTTTTGAACGATATACTGCCGTAGGAAAAAAAATTAGCTTTTTTTTTTTTTTTAAAAAAAAAAAAAAATTACGTTTTGTTTTATTTACAAAAAAAAAAAAAAACCACTTTTAGAGTAAATAATTAAAAAAACAGATCGCTTTTTACAAAGTCATACTTTAAAAATACATCGATTCATGAAATGGTGAAATAGAATGTAAAATTATTACGTTTGACCGTATATTTAAATAGTTATGACTTTATAAATTATTCACCCCTGTACATTATAGGCCCTGAATGTTTTAAGTACTATGTTCATAAACGTTAGCAATGAGGCATTTAGAGGTTGCTGTTTTTACCGTGTGTAACGTGGAGAAACAGCGCCACGTAGTGGGCTAGAATCTTGGTAGGTTCTGATAGCAGACGACACATAAGCTAGATGTGTTTACGGCAATCAGCGCCACCTAGGTTCTTGGTAGCAGACGATGTAAGCTGCCAGCTAGCTTGTGGAAGGTTCCTGTGCGTACGCATGGTGAACAGCGCCACCTAGCGGCAGGAAAAGCGTTGTCTGCTTTCGAGGCCCCTACCCTGTATGTTCTGTGTGAAAACACAGAAACAGCGCCTCTAGCGACCACATAGCAGGTCGGGTTAAAGTACCAGAAATCGTTTATTATTTTTTATCTCCACTCTTTTATTATTTAAGCTATTGCTTGCAAAGCAAATTCTGATTTGTCATATGCAGAAAGGTTATCAGGTGCTAGTAAATGTTAAAATTCGATACAATTGTTTATTGTTATTTGATGGAAAAACAAAGTTCTGGAAACCAATGATATATGGTAAAAATAGAATAAGAATTTGGATTATAGATATTGTTTAAGTAGAGATGTTAGGGAGAATATTGAACTTTTATTTTTGAAGAATAGGTTGTTGAAAGGTAATTAAGATAATATGTATAGAAGAGTCAAGAGATATTTAAAGATACTGAGATTGAAAGAGGCAGAAATGTTATGATTTTTATCTAGATCTTTATAACAAAAATGAGGAATATGATAATAAAATAGTGAAATTAACAAAACAGCTTCTATGAAAATGGGACAGGAGGTGAATACAAAATCAGTAATAGAAGAATGACTTACTGATAAGAAAGGGAAGGTTTAACTTGGCTAATACGGCTTCTTGTTATATAGTTTTACATAGCAATTTTATATAAGAAGAAGCCATTTTACAATAAATCACAATTAATTTTAAGAAACCAATGTACATTTAATTGTAAAGTCAAAATTGAATGAAGTTTTTGGTTAAGAATGATTTTTTTATTATTATTAAAAGTGCATTAAATTTCAAAAAATCTTTCATAAGTATTCAAAATGAAATGGTTGAAGAAAAACAAAAATTTTTACAAATTAAATTATTGTGAAAAAAAAAATATTTCACCTACTTTTAGACTTGGATTTTTTTGAGACCTAGTAATCCAATTTCAAAAAAAAAAAAGTTTACAGTCATTTAGAATTGTTATATTTTCTTAAAAATAATTACAATCATATCTTGTATCATTTTCTATTAATTTTTATAATTTCGAGATATAGTAACTGTTCCTTCTACATTTTTTACTGTAGAAAATCTAATTTCATTCCAATCCTCACCCACAATCTTTTATCTTTTTACCACAAGTTGAAGAAAGATTTTTATTTTGTTTGCAACTTTTTCTATTAAAGGTCTTATTAAGTTTGAAAAGAGAATTTTTTGTTTTGTTTAGCACTTTCTAATAAAAGTCATAACATATTCAGTTGTAATTGAAGTGGTAAAATTTGTGATAAGCAAATAAATCTCTTTTTTTATTTTATACTTTTTATAGTAAACTAATAACTGTATAAGATTGTGTAATTACTGTATTAGTTATATACATATACTATAAACAATTAAATGCATACAAATTTTGCAAATAATATCAAATGTTTTAAATTACAATAATATCTTAATTATACTTAAGCTGACAGTTAACTTATATTTTAAATACACTGAATTTCAGTGAATAGTCATTAAATTGTTTCTTATCTATAATTTTTAATAGACTTACATTTATCTTTGGTATATTGTTTATATATATTTATGATATATATATAATTTTAATATATAAATAATTAAATATGATTAAAAAAATCAGGTTAATAATTAATTTAGTAATTAGATGCAATACAGAATTTTATTTTTATAACAATCGTACTTTCTAAAAAAAAAAAAATTGTCGTGTTTATTTTTATTTTATAAAGAAAAGAAAATTTAAAATTACTTATACATGCTTCAAATTGCTTGGAGCCAGCCGAAGTCTTTGATAACATTAACCTGTTGGTTTTCTGAGATTTTTTTTTCAACCTTCTTCCATTGATTCAAATAATAATTAGCTGATTTAATCAGTAAGTGATCACATGCTAATTTAAGACAAATTTTAATTTTTAAAAAAGCATTGATATGGAGGAGGAAGAGAAACTGTTTTAATTCCAAGAATGATATTTGTCATTGATTTTTGAAAATACAAATTTCACCTGTCTCTTTTGAATATTATATAATGTGAAGAATCATCCATACCTCAATTTTATATCAATTTAAAAGATTAATCAACAGATGTTTTTTTATATGGAATTTTCATAATTTTGTTTAGTTATTGCTATATACTCGGGGATATTATTGACATTGCCAACTGAGTATGCATCAGTAAAAATTAATATAATTAAATATAAAAATCTAAACTCATCAGCATCTTAGCTACGAATAAGACAATCTTTCATAAGATGTGACTTATGTTTCTTCACATACATACTTAATGTACATTGTAAGTACTTATGCATGTTTCCTTTTCTGTTTCACTATTCACACATAGAACAAATAGATTTCTGCAGTTTTATACCACTTGTATGATCTAAAATAAATTAGCTTATATTAGTTTAATGAAAATTTAAATGCATGCTTAACTTATGTAAATTTTCTAGAATGTTTATATTTTTTGGGAAATTTATTAGTTTCCTGTCTGACTATAATTACAACAAATATATAAACTTTATTTATAAACCGATAAAACATGTATATATGTATAAATACACTGCTATAGTCAGTCAGACAGTGCAATTTTGTATATAGTTTTTTTTTTTTTTTTTATCAAATTGTTTAATACAGTAGTCAAAATTTATTCTATAATTATCAATTATAATATAATTATATAATATATATATAATTATATATATATGTGGGAGATGATAATCTGGACCAACTGATGAGTGCTGGTTTAGCACAAAATACGTGTATTGGTGATTATTTATCTTTTCTACGTGTGTGTGGTCATGTGTATCAGTTGTATGAGATAGTGTGGATAGTTGAAGGTGCTTGAAAATCTGAGTTCAAATCCCCTATACTTATATAATTATCAATATTTTTGGAGATAATCCTAATTTAAAACACAGTTTTGTGCTCTCCTTCCCATGAACCATTCATTTTAAATCTTTTATATTGGCTTATCTAATTTAATTTCTATCTTTGTGCATTATCTTTTTCAAATATCATTTTTGCTATCAAGTTATATTTGACAGGGCATTAATTCTTTCATTTAATTCCTGCAATTGAGTAGAAAACTTAGTTTCAGTTGAATTGTCTAGTTTTTTCCATTCCTGTTTTATTTAAGTAAGATTTTTTTTATTATTGTTCTATTATTTTTAGTCATTCTGATTTATTTTTTTCTGGTTAGAGGTTCATGGTGTTACAGTATTTAGCATATTAACTTATGAAGCAAAGATTTTCATCAATTTTTAGCAACCTGAATTAGAAGATTTTTGATTTTTGCTAATATTCTTTGTACATCAGTTATAATTTTTTTAAGAGTTTGAATCAATTTTTAATTCTTACTCAGATATTTTTAAGATTTATCTATTGTTAAATATTCTTTAGTTTGCTCTTGAGATATACAGTCATCTAATGGATTCTAAAATTTGCAGATAGTAGTATATGCTTTTAATGTACACATGTTTTATGAAAATAATTATTAATACTCACATAAGTGGCCATAATTACATTATTTTGTATGTGATGGAATAGATATGTATTCTTTGTATATATTGAAGCGTTCAGTGTGTATGAACACACAGAGCTTCATGTTAGTTGTTAGAAATAGTATACGTATATAGATTTTAAAGCTCAAATATCTAATTTTTCATTTTTTTTCATTTTTGTTTGTTTGCTAAAGGGGATAATATGCAGGTGCATGTGTGTGACTTGACGAATGAGTGGACTCATGTATATGTATATTGTTCTATTGAAATGCATTTTTTTATGTGTATATATTTGGAAAGAAAAATATATTTCCATTGTCTTATATCTTTGTCCTAAATGCGATTCGTTCCTTGCGAATAACATTTTGATGATTCTGCTTTTTTTTCTTAAACATTCCGAAAAATATAGTTGCATGTAAGTGTGAATTCATTTTCTCATCCTTGAAGTGATTAAAAGGCAAGTAAGATTTTCATACCTTGGTGTAATCTTATCTCGATTATGTCACCTGTTTTTGGTAAAAGATCAACTCAGCTAGTTGCATGGAAGTGTTGAATTGTTTTTCTTATCTTTAAACTGATGTAAATCAAAAAAATCTTTAAACTGATGTAAATAAAAAAAAAATCAATCATGCGGTCTGTTTTTCGTTTCTAACCAAGGCAAATATATTATAGGTGTTAAAAACATATATATATATATAGAAAACAAAGAGTTGCTTAGCAAAAAAAGTTTTTATAAATAGAGCAAAGAAAAAGAACCAAGGTATTCAAAGTCAAGCAGTTAGAGAAGGAAAAAAATTGTTGGCAAAAAAAAAAAGTTGGTGCTTGTTAAAGAAAAGTTTTAAGAGAAAAGTGATTCTCAACTACTAGTGCAATTGACTACATTTTAAGCGGAGAAAAGATCCACGATATGATTTGTGAGTAGGACAAATTACTTTTCCCTTCTCTGGAAAGTCTCCAGAAAAATGCATCTAAAGAAGAGGAGGAGAGACAAATCCCATGCTGCTGCTATGAAAGAAAATGGAGAACCAACATCGAAGCCAGTCTATCCTGAGTCCAGTAAAGCCCAAGATCGATCCTAATAATGAGTGAATGAGAAAAAAAATATCTGCCTCAATCAAAGTGACACAATGATCCATCGAAGAAAAATAGAGAAGCAACCTGAAGCCAGTCTATCCTGAGTCCAGTAAAGCCCAAGGTCGATCCTGACAATTAGTGAATCAGTGGAAAAAAATCTGCATCAAGCAAAGTGACACCGTAATCTATCGCAAGTATAAACTTTCTATCTTTAAAAAAAAGGGAAATTAGTTATATCTTAAGAATGCCTTCTATAAAAATTTAAACATTTAATTTCCTTAGATTCATAAAATTCGCAAAAGACTATCTTAAAAAGATGTGTTTCAAAAGTACAGTTATATATATATATATATGAGTGTTTAGTTTTTTATTGTTGTTTTAACAAGTCAATTTAAATTATAACTAGATTACTTATTAATGGTTAAAACGAGAAAGAAAAAAAGTGTAATGTATAATTCTAAGTGGAACAAAAAATTGTTATAGAGTTTATAATTGCAGCTTTTATATATTTTATTTTGAGATATGCTGGTATGTTTTTTTTAAGTATAATATATATTTGATTGATTAATTTATTTGTGCCAATTTAGTTAAGTATGGTGACAAATGATATTACACTATGAAACCAATTTATGTATAAATTTGTTTGCTTTATCCCGAATCTAAAGTGGGAAGGGGATAACGATTCATTTTGAATGATAAAATAAGAATCAATCAAAGTTAAATTTCTTAAATCGCGTCTAAGTCTGGCTTAGTTAAAAATGTCATTTATTTAAAAAAAAAAAAAAAAGAGAAAGAAAAGAAATCAAATATCTGTATAAAAATCCGCCCTCTTCCCATATATGTATAATCACAATACCTTGTTAAAGAAATTTAAAATATGACTGAGTGTTAAGATTATTTTATTTAATTTAGATTAAGATTCTTTGTGACAATTAAAAAAATAAAATGATATATATATATATATATGCGTCTATTTATATGTTGTTAAAAAAAAATAATAATAATAATAGTGCTTCTTTTTTAAGTATAAAACGAGCAATATTACTTATTACAAAGATATGTGTTCATCTCACTATATATATATATTTAGTGATGCATGCACCTGGGGAAAGAAATATCTCAGCAGTAGTGATTTTTTCGGCTCTTTAGCATTTTATGATTGAGATTTATATTTGAAACACTTGGGCGTTTTATAGCCTATAAGATATGGTTGTCTTAAATTTCCCCATTATTACTTATTAAATACAGGTTTAGGAAAATATCTATGCAGATATAAGTTAATGCTTTTAATGGGCAAATATATCAGTGGCCTAATAGATTGATCTGTGCCTATATGGCTTTTAATAAAGAATAGATGTCAAGTATGCTATGCGGACTGCCACATGGATATTTTACCGGTCCTGGCAATACGAGATGGCCATGGTTTCCTTTGAGCCGATGAATGGGTAGATTCTATAACGATAGGGATTCGAAGCCCATGCTCTATTATTTCCTACACAAGCCAAGCTGAATGTGGATGTGTTATCATAGGAACATATATATATTACTGCTCGACAAAGGAGATTGGCCCATGTTTGCCAATGCTAATGATATAGCCAGCCCAGGATTCAAACCCAGACGCCACTGAATGCCGTAATGAGATTTCTTAATCATACCTGTTGATAATTTTGTGTGAAATAGATAAACCATATTTTTCATATAACTATTAATAATGAAGGGAGCTAAAGTTATGCTTTTGTCCATAACTCCTGCTGATAATACTAACAATAAAATATAATAATAATAAATATATATATACTTAACTTCCCCTATGTATGTAAACACACGCATAAATTTGTTATATATATTCATTTGGCCTCTAACTTAATATAACCAAGTATTGTGTTTGCTCTCCAAAATTGGCCTATTAATTTTGTGGTGGCATATTTCTTGATAAAATATTATCATTCTCAATATAAAAATTCGTTTTTATGCTGACACATAATACCGATTATTTACTATGTATGTAACTGTCATTTCTGGGTAATTGATCATTATTGTTTTGATTCGCAATTGTTGGTGTCATGAACTCCAGTATGACTTCATTATGATACACACACATACAATCTAATACTGATGTTCATTATGGTAATTGTTATATTTAATAGTTCATAACCTTGGTTGTCATTATTGACAGGTGACTTCTTGTAAAAAATCACATATTTATCCTAGTGATATCTAACTACTGTACCTTTATAAATAACTTATGGTTGACTTCATTATGATACACACACATACACCTAATACTGATGTTCATTATGGTAATTGTTATATTTAATAGTTCATAACCTTGGTTGTCATTATTGACAGGTGACTTCTTGTAAAAAATCATATATTTATCCTAGTGATATCTAAATACTGTACCTTTATAAATAACTTATGGTTGAATATTGTAATTCTTTGTAAAAATCATATATTTATCCTGGTGATAATGAAATTCTGTACCATTATCAATACTGATCATCAAACATTGTAATTGTTATTTTTTTGGGTTTAAATGTAACCACATACATGGATCATGATCAGATCCAAACATGATTGTTATTATTTATATTTTCTAATGAATTGTGTTAATAAAATATATATATATATATACCGTTGTCATGTCATTCCCTGGTTCATCATATCCACTCATCTATATCCACACTTGATTAAATCATATGTATGTATCCAAAACCTATGAAATATTAATAATAATAGTTTGAGCTATATCAAAGTATTTAGTGAGTATCTTAGATTAAATTAATAAAGTCTAGTGCATGATAGGCTAAGTTTGAATTGAGAGTCCTTGTTTCTACCCTGACCACCGGGACCGAAGAAAAAATGATAACCATTAGTAGCATCAGGAGCGTTGGTTGGATAGTGGAGATTTTGGAGCACTGGCAAATAGGTTAAAGCTTAGTACTGTTCCGCGACTACCATATCCCGAACATACTGGGTTTGAAGTACTTTTGCTAGGTCTGTGAATCTTGTTGGCTGATCATACGATTCTGAACGTTACAATATACAATGGCCAAATATCCAATATAAAAAAATTATTTGTCCACAATGTTGTTTTAGATATATACTTAATATAATAATCTAAATAAAACTGAAACAAACAACTAATTATATTTACAATTATTTAATTATCAACATGGCTTTCAAATGATCAAACTTATGTGCCAAGGTAAGAAAACAAATCAGTTTTTATGGAGAATGAGAATATTGATCCATTTAAGTCTGATTTTTCCATTAGATTTATATGTTTTTTTTATTTTCTGGAAAAGTTTATTTCATATAAGATGATCTGTGTTTGAGATGATTTTCATAGAATAAGCAGATTTGATTAAGAATAGCTCTTTCCATTAGCTGGGTCCACATCTTAAAAATTACTAAATTACATATATAAAATAATACAAAATATCTCTTAGGATACAGGATGAACTACATGTTGGAAAAGCATCTTGATTAGAATCCCTAAGAAATGAAGTTATGTTCCATCAGAGGTTTTCTTTATGAAACTTTTTGGTTAATAACATTGAGTGAATGAAATAATTCTATATTTTAATTAGTGCTTTATCCATCTTTGAAATATCTTATTTTGATCTGCTTTTTTATTTTAAATTAATTCCATGTTTAGGATCATTTTGTCTTATTCATAGTTCCATTAAACATTCCAGTTTTATTTTATGACTTTAACCATGAAACGTGAGTTAAATTAACAACAATGGCTACATTTATGGAAGATTAGAAAATAGTGATTCCTTAAATTTTGATAATAAATTTATTTGGTACTTGGGTATTATTCCTGCAATGTAGGAAAGATAGGAGGACTTTTTACATATGCGATAAAGGCATAATGTTGCGAACGTTAAATAAACCCCTGCGATTTGAGTTTTTTGCCTCATTGAAAAATGTGTTTTTGAACATGCACAAAACATGTTTTGAAATGTGTCAACCGAACCTATTATATAGGTGCATGTTTGGACATTTTGGTATTTTTTTTCTGATTCAAAAGTTTGTTGTTTGTACATTTTAAACTTACCACTTGTTATTATTGTGAATTTGTTTGAACATTTTAAATTTCAACTGCGTTATTCTTTACTTCTGCGTTTTTTTTCCAATTTCAATTTGGTTATTGACTGACTTTGTGTTTTTGAATCTTTGAATTAGAAGTTTGTTATTATTTAATTGTAATTGAATGAAGACATTGACTTTGTTATTTGTTTATTCAAAAAATTAGATTGCCTGGTAGAAATCCATTTAGAGCATATATTGGGCAATCACTTGTTCCACAACCCTTTCTGAGGAGGAAGGACGGTAGTGGGAGGGGGTTGCTACTGACAATCATCATTTTGTATCCAAGAACCGTCTTCATAAGTGTATATTTCATAGAATATTTTTTTCTTTTTTACTTTTATAAAAATATATATTTATGGTGGCTTTTTTTTCCTCCTGCAACACGTACCACAATTTGTTGAAATTGATTGAATTAAGTAAGTGTCAAAAGTTAATTTGCGTCCATGTAGAATTCATAAAAGTATCTGTATATCTCTAATATTTTTTATTTTTTTGTTTTTGTAAAACTGTATTGAGTATTATTTCAGCAACCAAGGAAAGATAGGAGGACATTTCACATTCGTATCAAACCATTGCTAACTTTCTAATGTTTGATGTTGCAAAATAACAACATTAAAAAGTTAGCAGTGTATTGATACGAATGTGAAAAGTCATCCTATCTTTCTTTGGTTGCAGGAATAATACCCAAGTACCATTTATTTAATGCATTTTACAAAGAAAAATAAACAATTATAAACAAGAATAATTATTTAGATCCAAGCTCTATAATTCTTCTAAGAAAAACATTTTCTTTTATTAATAATTAAAGATTATTTTATATCTAATCTTTAAAATAATTTCACAACTAATAGCTGTAAAGCTTAAAAGGGAATAATTAATATTTCTTATGACCACACATACACAGGCACTAGTCAATCAAAATTTTTTATAGTTATGGCAAAATGGACAAATCACTGACATTTTAGCTTCGTCTATTTGTTGTGCCTTATTTATTCATTCTATTCAATGCTATGAATATTTTTGATTATGAAGTAGATAGGTTTTATTTGGGTAGGATGGAATAAATGTACTTAACAAGATATAAAAAAAATATAACTAATTTAGGAAAGATACTGTATATGGCTATACATATGATTTCAAGCAGAGGAAATAATCAGTTCCACAAAAACAAAATCATGGAATATAACTCTGCTTGCTGCTAAAGAGAATAGACAAATTTTATCTCTATTATATTCAAAATCTATGTAAATACATCAATTTTCCAAAAAATAGAGAATTTCTAATCTCTATTGAATGTGAATAGCAGCTAAATATCTTCAGAATGTTTAATTCAATGACTATTGATGGAATTTTCATCTTAAAGAAGGGCAAGATGGACATCAGTTTATTTAGCTATTATGATCAAAATAATATCCAATCCCAGGTTCTACTGATACATCACAATATATGTGTATTCAGATTTTAAAATATACTTTTCAGACAAACTTATCCACATCCTAAATAGTAAAATTGACTGCAGTCAAAAAGACATGTATGGCTTATGTAATATATACTCTATTCATTTTAAAGCAAAAATATTTAAACAAAGAAATGTTTTTTAATAAGTATTTCTAATAAATATTTTAATATCTGTTTATTTGCACATATTAATTATTTTTTATAGCATTTAAACACATAACCTCATTTTTATCCTATATTTTATTTAATTGCATCTTTATGTATTTCAATATATTACATATTATTTTTGCCTCTTTTTATTTTTAATAGAAATAACACTAACTATATATTCCATTATATTGGTAGTAATAAGCGGGATTATATCCTTTAAACAGTTTTAAAAAAAAATGTATTTACCTTACATTAGTCATTATTTTCTTTTGATTGTTTGTAGTTCTTGTTAATATCAGGTTTTTCAGGAAATGTTCCATAAATATTAATAGAAAATAGCATACTTTATGAAGATATTTAGTATACTGTAAACATGCTAATTTCCAATGCTTATATATACGATTGCATTATAAAGAATTAAGAAATTGTGAAGGGTTTTCTTCATATTTGTTGATAAATAACTAAGTGATTAATATAAATATTTTTCTCTGTTATAAATATAATCACAGTGAGATTTTATATAATTTTGGAAGTGAATTTTATTTAAAAGTTTCATTTTCATTTAAAGAGTGAATTACTAGAATTCATTTTAAGATTAAATTCCCTAGGAATTATTAAGCCATGATTTCTGTTATATAGCCTATAATTATTTATATTGAGACTTGCATTTTATTTTATTATTCTTTAAGAGGTTAAATTATATGATACTATTCAGAGGTCAGAGATTATATTTTATGAATTGATCACTAAGATTCTCAGCTCACTTTTTTTAACAGATTTTTTGATGTAATTGCGCCAATGAAAGATGATAAAGTTTCTCACTAATACATATGTCAAGTCATTTGATGCAAAAAATTTTATTAAATCATTTGGGAATAAAAAAAGAAATCTAAATTTACAATAACTTTTAACACTTTTTAAAACAATACTAAGTTTTTCTAGCAATTTATTTATTAAAATATACATTAGTTAAAATTATGAAAATAGAAATGACTAATTAGGTTATAAATCTTAAATATAATTCAAATTGATTATTTATATATTATTAGTGCTACTATTATTTTTATGTTGATTTCAAACATTTCTAGATTTTGTAGCTTCAGAATATAGTGTAGATGTTTTTAAATTGTATGTATTCTATATATAGATAAGTATATACATTTTAATGTAAAAAAATCATACACATTAATGCATTAACAAAAGTAATTGATAAAAAATATGTATAATGCAAATATTTATGATAATAAAATTTAGCACATATACACATACTCATTTCCCTTTCCCTTACTCTCTTGTCTTCTGTTTTGATCTCCATCTTTCTTTCCTTCTCTTATATCTATCCACTCACACAATCTTTAAGATTTAATCATGTCTGCCATTTAAGCTTCTAAAGTTAACTATTATATCCCACTTATAATTATCCATATATATATATTTACTATTACACAAAAATTTGATTTGTTTTCTCAACATACTTTATAATTAGAAACAATTTTTTATTGAAGTATTTTTAACTTTATAATATAAAAAAAAAATGTAAATATATATTGTATAACCTTAACCTAAAAAATTGAATTTTCATCCTATTAAAAAATCAATATACTAACATAAACATTATTAAAAAAATATATTCCAATCTGCTATTTTCTTTATAAACCTTCAATTATTAATTCATTAAATAAAAAAAAACATTTTTAAAATTATCAATTTTTATTCCCAACATTTCAACCATTTTTTAAGGCTTTTTTTCAAGAGTTTAAACAATCCAGAAAATTAATACAAATATACCTAAAAAAAAAAGATACATTACTTGATGGGGGGGGGGGGGGGGTAATTAAAACAATATGTAATAATAATCAGCACATGTGCTTTGTGGATTTTAACTATAAATGAATACGCTCACTTTCCAAACACAAGATAAAATCTTTGTGAAAAGATAGAATGAATCCATCTATCATCTTAAGCATTTGAAAATGAGAGTGTGAAGATATTAAACAATCACTTTAAATTACCTTTACTATGCCTGAATGAATAAAAAACATTTCTATTTTTATTGTTAAAATAGTTTTTGTTATAGTGTATTATTTGTATTTACGGCATTATTATTTTTTTTCATGCAAATCAAATAGTCTTATGTATATACACCCCCCCCCCCCCATTTTGTCAAGCATGTAGTACTACCTTTGTATATTGTTTAAACCTTGAAAAAGTTCAT
Source organism: Epiperipatus broadwayi (assembly GCA_028023455.1). Classification (NCBI taxonomy): domain Eukaryota; kingdom Metazoa; phylum Onychophora; class Udeonychophora; order Euonychophora; family Peripatidae; genus Epiperipatus; species Epiperipatus broadwayi. The sequence goes on from JAQFVV010006271.1 coordinate 626,149, forward strand.
AATTAAATGATTGAAATATTGGTAAGAAGAAAGTTGATATTTTAATTTTTTTTAATTTAGTAAATCAGTAAATGAAAGTTTTTAAAAAAAATGATTGGAATATTATGAATTAAATTTAATAAGGAATGGTGTAATGATCAAGATTTTTGGACTTAAATTTTAGTGTGTACATTATTTTGAACATTGTTTTTATAAAATTTGCAAAGTATATAAAATAAACACAACTCCCAATTTATCAATGAAAAATAAAAATTAAAGATATATTTCAAGTGAATAAAAGTGTTTGTTACAAAATAAAGTAAAATAGGATGCCCAATAGAAAAAATAAAATAAAGTAGCTTCCCTATAGAAATTATGAGATGTGCAAAATTTTCACATGCAGGCTAACCATGGAAATCATAAGATACTCAGTTGAAGGGTTTTAATAATTGTCTCTCATTTTATCACTCGTGCCCCATTGGATCCTATAAATTAATTGTGATGGACTTACTTCAGTTATATTATTTACACATATCAGTTAACAAGATTAATGTTACATTTATAAAATTTAAATTATTTAAAATTAAAAAAAGCTTAGAAATGTTAATTTTAATTTTAATATTTATTAAAGAAATAAGTCAAAAACATAAAAGTGGTAAAAAGCACTAAGACAAAAAGTTAAAATATTATTCTATTATATGATTATTTATTATTTTGGAAGAAAAATTTCAAGCTTAACCTATAATTATTATATTTAATATATAATTATTATATTTAATATAACATAAATATTATTCTATTATAAAAATAACATGACCACCTCCTTTTATGCTTGGGTATAACTGTTGTTAAGACAGGCAAAACTCACTATATATATTGCCACACACAGCAAGCTAGAGTAATCAATGGATGCCAGAAGGCTTGTGCATAAAATCCCAATCTAGTGCCTACTCATACAATATCCCCAGACTAGTTTCTGGCTTATGGCCTTCATCAATGAGGAGCCTTGGATCTGAGAGCACTGCATCTAGATCTTAGGATCTAATGCAACCCTCCAGCAACCACCTTTTATCGCCATTTAACTACAAAACTATGAGTCTTAAATTGAAACCACCTTAATGTTTTCAATCCAAGCCCATTAGCTTATATAGTAATCCATTGATTACTCTAGCTTGCTGTGTCTGGCAATATATATATATAGTGAATTTTGCCTGTTTTAACAAGTTATGCACAAGCATAAGAGGAGGTGGTCATGTGACGTTTATTGGCCTAAAACCAATCCTGCCTAATAGGATAGTGGTGGCTATGGTTATTAAAGAACCAAAGACACCAAAATGTATGGGTACTGGACTGGGTTCAGACCCATATGACTATATAAGCTAATGGGCTTGGATTGAAAACATTAAGGTGGATTCAGTTTAAGTCTCATAGTTTTGTAGTTAAATGGAGATAAAAGGTGGTTGCTGGAGGGTTGCATTAGATCCTAAGATCTAGATGCAGTGCTCTCAGATCCAAGGCTCCTCACTGACAAAGGCCATAAGCCAGAAACTAGTCTGGGGATATTGGATGAGTAGGCACAAGATGGGGATTTTATGCACAAGCCTTCTGGCATCCATTGATTACTCTAGCTTGCTGTGTGTGGCAATATATATAATGAGTTTTGCCTGTTTTAATTAATTCTTCTATGATTATTTATTATTTTGGAAGAAAAATTTCAAGCTTAACCTATAATTATTATATTTACTATAACATATTTCTAAAACTATTCATACTTAGTATCTATTATTGGATATAAATGTAATTAACACATTATTGTATTATAATTTAAGAGTAGTTAGGATTAGATAAAACATTAAATTGATATATTTTTGATTCATATTTGATTTCATTTCTATTATCTAAATGGTAATAATCATAAAAGATAATAGAAATAACACATTAGTAGATGTGATATTATTTTGGATGCATATTAATAACATATCTGCAATTAAATTCACAATGGAATCAGAATGAGAACAGAAATTGGCATTCCTGGACTCTCTTGTGATGAGTCTCCCTCAGGGCAAAGTAAAAACAACAGTGTATAGGAACTAACGCACACTGGCATGCCCGAAGCACTAAACATGGAACTGTACTATCACTATGGAACGGAGCAAAGGAGGTTTGTTCAGAAACCAGTGATTTGGAAAAAGAAAAAAATAACATAGAACAAACACTTGTGAAGAATGGTTATCCATCAGCGGTCATCAAGAAAACCTTTAATAGATAACACAAAGAGACACACACACAAAAAAAACAATTATTGGTATTGTAGTGTATTCATACATACCAGGAATGGCAGACAAATTAAACAAAATCTGCAGTCAATATAACATTAGAATAGCTTTCCAAAGCCATACAACACTTTGAGGAAATATATTGATGCATGTCACCCTGTTGAACAGTGATTGAAAGAACATAAGCTAATGGTTAAAAGAGAAAAAAAAGATGTGTATACTGTAGCAGATCATGTAAGTATTAATGACCATACGTTTAATTGGGAAAATACAAAAATATTGGATAAAGAGGAAAAAATGCATAGTATTTAAAGAATTATTCCATTTCCTTTTTGATGGTTTCATATATTTTTTCAATTCGAAGATATTTTTAAATATAACAAAAAAAAAAGTTATTTTTAAACAATTTTAAACATATTATAAATTAATTTGAAGAGTGGTGTGGGTAATGTGTTAATGAAGCTTTTAAGAATGAAGCTATTTTCTAGAGCATTGTCCTATTCATGATTTTTTTACGTGGAATTTCTCTATGATCCCCTAAAAATTTTTAACTAATGGTGATACAGAGTGAAACCTATAATTTAGGAAATAGTTTTGTTTTATTTTTCATGGGTAAATTTTATCCGGAATAATTACTATTGATTTAAATTAGTTCAAATAGTGTTCATTTAATTTTATAATAGTACGTAATTGTATTATTTGTTTTATTATGGTTAATATTTGTCAATATAACTATTTCTGGATTAATATAAAAATAATATCCAATATTATATTTTTATTTTTAAAGATAAAAAATTTTTTTTTGTTGTTGTGAACAAATTTCTTGAGAATTCCATAAGTTCTCAAAAATTTTTGTCATTCTCCGAAAGGTCATGACCCATAGGCAACTCATTTTTCTAAATAACTCCCTCTAACTTTCTAAATTATATTGTTGAACATGCTTCAAATTTTTCTTCTATATTTATTTCCTTATAATTATGATATTTATTAAATATGAAATTTCTTTTATATATACATTTTAGTATAGAAAATTTATAATAAATTCCAATTTTCTCTGATAATCAGATAGCTTTATTGTAATATTTGTGTATATTTATAATGCTAATGCTTAAATTTTGACATAATAAATTGTAGAAATATATATAAATATTTTTTTTCATGAAAAATTTATTTGATGAAGTTGAAAAAAATGTGATGTTTTGACAAAGTTATTTTTTTCTTTCTTAATTCTGTTTATTAGATGTCTTTATAAAATTTTTCTGACACAGGTGTGATGCTATTTCATAGGACAATATTCATCATGCATAGCGACATAATATTTTAAAGTATTTGTAATGTTACTTTTGTTTTTTTTTAATCAATATTCTCAACTATTGTATAATATAATATATATAATTTTGTTTTAGATTCGTTTTAATTATTCTCAATATTTTCGCAAACACATATGGTTTAAACATTTAAAAAAAAATTAACAATATCAACGAAAAACAAAACAATGTAGATCAAAAATTATATCCACCTGTGTATACGCAACACAGTTATGCAAATGTATAAATAGTAATTATATTTGTTATAAATAATTTGATATGAATAAATTGGTTTTATAGCATATAGAAAATGCTTTATATTAATAATATTAATTATGTTATATAGAACATAGTAAAGAGGTTGTGAAGTATGCTTGGGTCATAGGTTACCCCTATTTGTTCTATACATATTTTAATTTGCAGAAACAATATAAAATGTTGGAACATCTGAATGATTAATTGAAGTAATGGACCTGGAGCTGTTATCCATGGACTTGACTCCAGAATCTGCCACTTCATTACTACACTAAATGAAACAGAAAATTTTATATTTTTGTCTAGTCTTTTAAATAATTTTTTTATTAATCTCGTCATATAAGGCCTTGGACAAAACAGTGTTTATTATTATTATTTAGCATTTTATTTGTATTGTTTTATGTATTTTTTAAATGTAAAAAGTTTTTTATATTTATTATCATAATTGTTATAATAATAAAAAGAAACAATTACAACAAAAAGAAAATTTATGAAATGTAAGTACACATATTTCAATATATATATATAATGATTAATACATCCATCTGCCACAAACATGCCTTTATATTTCAAATACAGATGGAATTTGGATATTTTTTAGAAAATTGAAGACTTTCAAACAAGTTTAGGTTGTTTTTTTTTTACAATAACTTGCTCTTAGCCTTCATCAATTTCAAACATTGATGTACTGTACAATCAAGATTTTTCCAGGATTAATAGTTTCTCCAATCCATAGATTTTCTTTTCCACATCATAACCATTTATTTCACATGTAGTCTTTTTTTAGATTTTTTTAATGTCCAATGTAAGAACCCTCTTGTCTATCTATTATTTCTTCCAGCAATACATCCAGCCTTGATCCATTCAGGTTTTTAATTTTTTGAATGATGTCAATGATATTTATTTTTTCTCATCCATGTATTTCACTTTTGTTTCTTCTTTCTTACTTACAATATATATTTGTTCATATTTCATTGTATGGTATATAATCTCTGTGTTGCTCTTCTGTAAGTCTCAGATTCTATGTAAGAACTGTTAAAGCACATCTTGTAAAAATGTTTCTTTTCTAACATATAGGCATATTTTCTTTTAATATTAAATTATTTTTATTAAAAGCATACCATTTGAGATTATTTGTATGATTAATTTCATTTATTAAGTTTTCATTTGTAATAATAATATGGTCAAAGTTGTGTATTTGTTAACTTTTTGTAATTTTCCAATGTTAATCTCTTTCCATGTATTTATGAAATCGTTCAAAAACTTAAACAGAGTTAAGCCACTATGAAAAGGAAAAAAAATAGGTACAAAAGAACTTAATAGCACTAAACCAACTTTCAGTGAATTCTCGCTAGAATCGTAGTATTTGTTAACTTTTTTAATTTATGATAATTAATATTTATTTTCTTCTGTGAAAAACATTGCTCGTTACTTTAACCTTTTTAGCATTTATCTTTAATCTTACTTGCTTTTTTATGATAGTTCTTGTAACATTTTTTTGGAACACTGAAAAATTATTTGCAAAAACAATGGCATCATTTGCAAAATTTAAATTGCATTATTAATATCCAACTGTTTTTAATTTCTTAGCTTTTATTTTACAAAATATTTCTCATAAAATTGCTGTAAAAAGTTTTGAAGATATGAAATTATCTTTTTATATCTCATTAATATTAACTGCTATTGTAGTTTGATAAATGTTTTTCAAAAGATCTATATATTAATATTGTACAATTTAATTACCAAACAATTGTTTATGGAGTCAAATGCCTTTTTGTGATCTACAAATCCAAAAGATAATGAGAACTCATATTTATTATTTTTTTAATCTCTCTTAATATTTGGATCTAATTTACTATTCTAAAACCATTTTTAAACCCAACTTATTTTTTGGTTTATTTGATTTCAAAGTTCTCTGCAGATTAATTGTAATTATTTTGATAAGATCTTGTATAGAACATATAGAAGATTGATAAGTCTAATTTCTAATATCTTATTTTCTCCCTTTTTAAACAATGTATTACTGTATTTTTTCAATCGTGTTGTACATAGTACCATTTAGACATTTGGAATATAATTTAACAACAAGTTTTTTTTATTTCTTCAACTGATTCATTTATGATATGATAATTCCACCATTTTTTAAAACTTTTGCCTTTTTCATAATTTAATTACAAGCTTTCCCTCTTTATTTAAAATACAGTGAAGTTGCTGTAACTGCTATATTTTGATACAAGTATCTTTCATGTATATTGTGAATCACATGTAATAGTCATGTTTTGTTGACTAACTTTGATTAGAATAGAATATGTAATTTTTATTGAAATATAAGTGCCAGTATTTTTTAACATACTTATATAACACAGATGCTTTTTTAATGTATAATATGTATATTAAATCTTTTAAAAAATATAATAATAGTTACTAATAATAAATTGAAAATATACGTTTATATATATATTTTACTGTGTGTTCACTAACGAAAAAAAATAAAAATAAGAAAAAAAACGATCATAATACTTCCATTGCTTATGGTTACACAATCTGTTCAACTCATTGAATTCAATAATCTGGTGCAAGCCATCGTAATCAATGGATGAGTAGGCATTAGATAGGAATTTAAACCTAGCATCCATTAATTACTATGGCTTGTACTGAATGGCATTATTGTATGAAGAGTTGCTACTGTTTTTAAATAAGAAAAGCTTAGTATATGGTATTTTTATTTTTTAAATAAAGTTAAGTGTGAAATATCTGACTTTCATTACAATTAAATATATTTTGGCTGATCTTTTTTTTTTTCAGTAACGTTTTCTCTTATTAAAACAGAATAGTAATCTTGTTAATAAGAAACTACAATCTTTAATTGTTTTGATGTTTTTAAAATAAGTATAAAGATTAAATATGTTTAGAAAATTTATCTGAAATACTGCACATACAAATTTGGAAAGATTACTAAATGAAGAATAAAATATATGTGCTTTCAACATAAATTGTAGAAATTTTATTAATAAACATGATGTATAACGCTCTGAGATGGGAAAATGGCCACTAACATATTGCAAAATTTATTTACAAATTTTAATTTTTTTAAACATGATCATGTATGGCATTCAATGATGGAGAAAAATGGTTGCATGAATATTATACAATGATTAAATGTACAATTTTTAATGTTTTTTATTTATTTAATTTTGGTTTGTTTACATTTTTTTTGGGATAGTATATAATTGAAGTCATGTCTATTATTCCATTATGGTTCCTGACTTCACTATGTTTGGTAATCAGATAATGTAATTATAGAAGTATTTTACTTTGCTGTTTTTTTATTGTTGTATAATATTTTTAGAATCGTTTCACTCATTTCATTATAATTATCTCTACTTTTAATAGTAGTTCCATCTTTTCTTATTGTTGAAACAATTTTTTCTCCCAATATTAAGATGATGTTTTATACTTTTGGACTTCTATTCTTATCAATAGCTTTTCTTACCAATTCAATTTTTTCTTATATTATTATTAATTCTCTTTTTACCATGTATTCAGTACTTTTTAATGGTTCATTTTGGTAATTAGATAATGTAATTATAGAAGTATTTTACTTTGCTGTTTTTTTATTGTTGTATAATATTTTTAGAATCGTTTCACTCATTTCATTATAATTATCTCTACTTTTAATAGCAGTTCCATCTTTTCTTATTGTTGAAACAATTTTTTCTCCCAATATTAAGATGATGTTTTATACTTTTGGACTTCTATTCTTATCAATAGCTTTTCTTACCAATTCAATTTTTTCTTATATTACTATTAATTCTCTTTTTACCATGTATTCAGTACTTTTTAATGGTTCATTTTTAAAAGTATTTTCATATTTTTTTTTCATATATTGTGTTATCTCAGTTGAAAATATATTGTGGAATTGCCGTTTTTGTAGACTATCTATTTTTGTTGCCATTCTTAGTAGACAGTTAATTATCTTTTTATTAATCTCATTTAAGTTTGAACCATCTTTAACATTTTTCAATTTTTTAAAATGATTAGTAAGTTCTTATTTAAATTTATTGAACTGTGTTCTGCTTTTACATTAATTATTTATCTTACATCTTATTAATTGATGGTCATGTCCTGTGTTGAATCAATTAAGAACATTACAGTCTTGAAATATATATATATATTTTAATCAAAATATGATCAAATTCTGCCATATCTTCATTTGGATGCTTCCATATTTGTTTTCATTTGGCATTTTTCTCAAAGGAGTTCATAATAATATCATTTTTATTTTTTGCAAATAACAGAAATATATCTTTTTTTGTTTGTCTCTAAAAACATATTTATTAACATATTACTTTCATCTTCAATTGTATTTCATTTCTAACATTAAAGTCTCCCATGATAATTTTAGAACTGTTGCATGATGTAATCAGAAGTATTTTATATTTGCATATAAATATCTCATATTTTTTCGTTACAATATGAACTTGTTGTGGGACAGAAACCTGAATTATCTGCATATGGCATCTTCTTAATTTGATATTCTAATTTTTTCAGTCTGATATATCATCAATATCCATGTTATTCTTTCATATTTATTTATAATGAATTTTATTCCTTTTATACTTCCAATAATTGGGTTTGCAGCAAAGTATATATTCACTTTTATATTCATCTCCATTTTTTTTCTAATTCACTAATTTTAACAATGTCTCCTTTTAATTTCAGATGATTCTTTCCATTTATGCTTTTTTTTTTCCATTTGAAAATGATTCATAGTTATTGGTAGTTAAATAAAAAATCAATATTTGTATACATATAAACAAAATATTATACAATAAGATTAATAGTTAATAAATTGTGAATCAAATAACCTGTCTAACACAAAATAATAACTATCCTATAATAAGTTCAACATAGATTAAACACTATATTATTAAACATCACATATATAATTAATAAGATCTAAAACTAAAGATATATATATATACATCATACATAATTTATCACAGTTTTTTTTATTATCTTCAGTTATTAAAGTATGATCATACTACCTCTTTCTTTTTTGCACCCAATGCCTTTAATCATCAAATGTTACTTGGTTGATAACATATAGTCTCTAGAAATGAGGTCAATAATTTAGTTTTATCTGACATGAAAAACTTATATACACATTTATTTTAACTTCATGAAAACATCTGATGGTTCAGTTAAGAACTATAAGGCAACTGAAAAGAAAATGTGATGTTGCTTGATCTTTTATACTTAGAGATAGAGTCTGGCAAAGTCCACAAGTTGGATGATGCACGTTTATATACCATATGAATAATCACATAGTAGTAACAACTGCAATGACAAGTATGCATGTTTTGAAGATTAGGAATTTGCTTTACTCAATTTTTTAAAATCCTTAAAGAGAAAGCACAGAGTTTTCTTTCAGTTAACCAACATTTTTTTTATTATTGTCATACGTTTATTTCTTTGTAATCGAGTGTCCAGTTACTCTTTGCTAGGCAAAACAAATAAGGAAATGTACTAAAACTCTCTTTCTATAGCATATGATTAGTTTAGTGAATAATGGTTTGATGTGTTCATGAAGTTTTTACAGTTTTTTTTTTTTTTTGGAAACTGATAATAAACAGCTTTAAAATCATATGAACTTGAATGGAATAAATTCTTTTTCAAAATATTCTAAGTAGATTATTCCATTTATGTTTTCTTTGCTTGCATTTTTCTTTATGTATATATTATTTTTGAATATATTAATTTATTTAAATTTAATTATTTTTATAAATATAATGATTTTATTTGGTTATTTTGTACTTATTATTGAAAGCATATACATATTTATTGACCAAAAAAACCTTTCAGTGGTTTCATACATTGATATTATGATAGAGTTTAGAGTTAAAGTTCCCTGGATGGGAGCTCATACCATTATTTTTGATACCTTTAACATCTCATGATCTTCCAAATAATCAACCATTTGATTTTTTATTATATTTATCATTTAAAAGTAATTACACCCCCCCTCTTCATTTATGCTTTTATTGTTTTTTAAGAAAGGTTTTGTAATATTTAAGAAACAAAATTTTAATCGTTTGATGATGACTTGAAAATATTTCTTATAAATTATAAAAGCATAAATAAAAGTTTAATGATTATTTTTGAAAATATTCAGTTGATTAATATAAATTAGTTATTTTTTCCCTTCTTAATTTCACATTTTTATTTTCCACTTAAATTCAAAATGGATTTGCCTAAGACATGTTTCATTAATTAGTATATCTTCCAATTCACAACATTAATTCTTTGTTGAGTAAATGAAGATATGAAAAAGGATATTTAATGTTAATATTAATTTTCCCAACATTCATTGTAAAATCTTATTTTAGGGATGTGTTGTCAAAATAAAGAACATGCCTGGCCTGGACATGATGTCAAACTTCGGAATTGAAAACTTTGATGATGATGATGTTTCAAAGGAAAGTGGTGATTTGACCGTGGATGCATCATTTTCAAGTAGTAGCAATCATTATTCTCGAGGTTAGTCAGCTTCCCCAAATATTTTTTTTAGTATAAAAATTGCCTTTTTTTTTATTTCTCTATATAATTGAGATGAAGTAACTGTCCAACATATTTGAGCCATTTATGAGAGAATTTTTGAGATTGCTAAAATGGCTTGACTAAATGTATAGAACTAATAGAACTAAACCTATAGAACTAATTTATGGTATATATATATTATTATTATATTTTTTTATAGATACTTCCATATTTCTCCATTCTTTTTTATTTCATAAATAATTTCATATAAATAAAGATACAATAAAAGACAAATAACCCCCAAGATGCATTTCATGCTGAACCAGCACTCATCATTTGGGCCAGGTCATCATCTCTCATATATATCTTTATTACTTGAAGAGTATTTATGTAAAGCAAATTGTCTCATTTTTATTTTCAAGCGTCAATTTACTCTACTCCCAACTTTTACATTAACTTTTTGATAAACACGTAATGATTATTACTAATCATTTATTAAACTATATTAGTTACTATTTTTTTGTTTGCATTCACATATAGACAATATGATTGTTTATGATTCTTTATGGGAAATTTTATATATGGCTGAAAACTATTTTGATTAGAATGACTGCATTTAAATCCACTGTAAAGAGATGTTAATTTGTTCTAATCCTTGATTATGAATTTTAAATCCAATTATGAACTTCCTATTTAAGTCTATGATTATAATCACATGAAAGTTTTTTTTTTTTTTTAAATATATATATAGCTGATTGTTCTATGTGATTGCTTTACATTTTTTTCATAATTTAAAGTGTGTTAAGATATATAAATATGTATAATTTATATTGCCATACAATAAATAATGTAGTTAAAACAGCATTAAATAACCCACTGTTGGTCAAAGGGCTTTTAAACTTTTTTTTACTGAAGACATTAAAGATGTTACTAGATTAGTCGAAAGTCATCAGAATTTTTTTCTTGGTTTTGGCATCTAACTTATAATCACATATATATTTAAAAGCATTAATTCAATAGCCAGTTGGGTTAATTGTGATTTGCAAATTTTTAACTATATGGAAAATTTTGAAACTCCACTGAATTCGAATTTTTATCATGATTATAGCAGAAAGATGCATTAATCATTTTACTACAAGGCCTTATCATGCTTATAAAAGATTCATCAGTTTTGCTGATGTATTTAGTTCAGTCTTCTAGTCACCAAGGATTAAAATGGAAGACTAACAGTGATTAAAATGTTTGAATTATATGTATGACATTGACTAGATATCTCAGTCAGTCTTGAAAGAACTTTATATGTACGTAGTTATGATTAATTTTTTCTCTTTTTATAACTATTGTTGTAGGTCAGAGATGATAACTAACTTTATTCCCCTCATTCACATAGTGGTTAATGTTGCACACAAAATAATATTTTGCTTCAGTTTCTGAGTAAGCTCAGTGAGCAATTTTAGATATGATTCTTGTAAAATCAAATTCTTTGCCTATTGAACATTTTGATTTTTATTTACAATTATCTGTTTACTTATTTTATTCTGAATATAAAATAAATGTAAAGTTAATGCAATGTTAAAATGTCCTAATAATTATATTTGTTCCATTTTGTTTATAATTTATCATACATGATCACATTTTGATGGGTTTAGTAAATGTTAATGTTAGATTCTTTGCATTTTTTTCTCCAATATATGAGAAGTTTCAAAATTGCTCTTGTGCAAAACAAGCTTTAGTTAGTAAAAAAAAAATCTGAGTAAACTGTACCATTGTGGGATTGTAAAAGTAAATATTTTTTCTCTATTTTTATTGATATTTATTTGTAACTATTTGTAAAATTGTAAAGTAAATTCATTATTAGAACTGTGACATTTTACTGTATTTTTGTACATGTTTTGATAAAAATATCTTTGTTTCTAAAGATATTTTAATGTTTATTTATTTTTTAAAAAAAATAATAAAAACGTTCAATTCAAGTCATTGATTTATGAAATAACGTTCAATTCAAGTCATTGATTTATGAAATATACTAAGTTGCATATTTTATTTTATTATCTGTAGTAGTTATATTTTGTAATGAAAATAAGGACAAGGATTGTAATCATTTTTATTGTAGTTGTTTTTTTTTATATCTGTCTGTGGGTTACAAATCCTAATTATTTATTAAAAATAATATTTACCATTTTAATGCTTGTTTAATTTGCTGTTGCAATGTTTTCACAATCTAAATATGTATTGTTGCTTCTTTATTAATTATCTTCTGTCTTTATGGGAGTAGAAGTATTGTCATTAAATACTGATAGAATTCCTTTTTTTTTTTTTAAATCTTCACACATGACTGATTCTAAGTCTATTATCTAGTTATTCTCAAATATTGTTAACACATTTCAGATTTTTGAAACTTTTTTTATATGATAGATTTCAATTTCTGCATTATCTGATCATAGTTAGATTGGCCTATAAATCAGCTATATTAAAAGTTTTGATCTTTGAAATTCTTCAACTATAATTAAAAATTAATTATTTTCATTTTATTCCAGAGTTATTTACTGCAAACTTGAGTGATCAATGGACACTAAATGGTAGTGATATTATATCCACATCTCCAGATCATTTTTTTTTTTTTTTCATCATTGACAGAACCTATAATCAAATGCTGAAATGCAGCTATCTAATTTTTTTATATTGTCAGGCAGCTTGAAATAAAAGAACAAAAAAACCCCCCCAAATCTAAGGTTTTGAATGTAAATCACTTGCTTTTATAGTTATATAGCTATGACATCAAGGCAACAACTGTATATTTTAGTTATCTCACTTTTCACTCTTTGACTAGGATAAGTGAAATGTCATATGACTTGGTCGTAAATTTTAAGCTATTAATTTGATAGTGTAAAACAATTAAAAGTGGCTGCTAAATGTAGAAGCACATTAATTTCAGCTTTGAATTCTCAGCTGTCACTTATTAAAACAAAAGCCAAAAATCAATTAGGCAATATAAATATAATAATTAGCATTACTATTAAATATTCATTGATTACTTTAACTTATGGTAGATAATTCTGTAAATTCTGAAATAGAGTGAATAAAATTGTTTTTGAAATGGCTGACAGTACTATGTGATGTTGTATTGATGTACTATGAAAAGACTCATCTCTGTTCCTGACTTGAATCTGGGTATTATAGACATGGTAGACTTATTCAATAAGGCTTTATTTTAATAAAACTAATATTTTGTTTAAAGTCTTGTTGCATTTTTGGTTATTAAAGCGAAAATGAAATTTACATATTTTGTCATTACGATTTAATTATATTAATTATTGTGTTTTTTTAAAAGTAGTTATTTTATTTACTGTTAATGATTTTAATTAGAAGTTTTTAATGATATGAAAGGGACTTAATTAAAAAAAAAAATAGTTAACTTTTTTTTTTACTAGTTTTTTTTCTTTTGAAATTCTAACTATAGTTCTATGATTCTATCTTTAATTTACAATATGTATATATATATGATTTTAAATTAGATTTGCTGCAGCAAGATACTAATTCCCACTCTCCAAGTGATGTTCAAGAAGCTGAGGTAAGAAGTCTTTTTTTTTACTTTTTATTAAAAAATTTATAATATATAGATATATTTTCATAGATTATCAGTAAAAGATAAAATAATCCTAAACAATCCATTATAGTATAAAGCCCTCTTGACATTCATCAATAAAGGAACAGTGAAAAAAAGTCATTGCTCATTAAATTAGTTAAGTGCTGGTTGGTGAGGTTTGTTATAGTTTTTCTTTTGCCTTTTAGCTAGAAATATTTAGATGACTATTTTCTGAATAATCGCTTGATGTTAGCTGATTGGCTACTTAAAATATAAAATTCTAAGTCCTCCTATAAATGCTCATTCATTTAAATAAATGTTCAAGTTCAACATAAATTCATACCCAGAATAGGGCAATTTAATGTGTTAATCACTGTAACATAACATATATATATAAAATAAAGCCACAATCTTATGAAGCTTATAAATTTTATTAAAATTGTTTAACATTATTTCTACACCATTGTGGGATACTACAGCCACAGGGAATTGTAGATAGAAATAAAAAAAATTATTACCAACAGTATTTAAATGTTTTTAATTGACTTAATTACGAATTAATACTTAATATGCATTAAAGATCAAAGCATCCACCTGCCATGCTTACAACCTAGGTTATATAAATTTGAAAACTTTCTTTAATAGGTTTGGGATTTTACTTTCAGATAACTGGTCATAACAAATCCAACTAATTATCCAATACTGGCCTAGAAATGGTTATTCAATTTTTCTGAAATAGAGGATAAAACAAGAATGGAAGAACATTTAAATCCTTAATATCTTGCAATTGTCAAATTTGGTAACTACTACTTTTTTCTTTACTTTTTTCTTTATAAAAAGGTATTGGAAAGATTTTTAACTGCATTGGACTATTTAAGTGCAGTCGTTACATTTTATTTGACATATATATAGTAAACTGTTTGTACTGAAGTGAATTGCTTCTGCAACAAGTATATATAAAGCCGAGATTTACAATATATATATATATACATCCTGGCTTTAACCTGTATAAGTAAGTAAAAAAATATACTGTTACAAAATTGGCTCTACCAATGTATTTTTGGCCTTTAATATTCCTTTTCATATACTTAAATGTAATGCAATGGATATTAAAGTATAGAGAATTTGAACATATGATAATGTATAATAAATTAATAAATACAAATAATATAAATGAATAAGACAGAAGTATATCACATTATTCTGGAGAGGGCTATGCTAGGGTTGAGGTTAATGTGTGATCAATTTATGATAATATTGAAAAGAAAAGTGTGCAAATTTACAAATAAAAAGGATATTTAACAAAAGGATTATAAAACATTCATATATATATGTCTATGATAACTTGATAAAAAACAAAAAATTGGAGGCTCAAATAAATATGGATTCGCCAACACTAGAATTTGTACAACCAGGGGATATAGAAACAGTTGTGCAAGAAAAAATTGGTAATACATGGTCTATTGATCCACACCGCGCGATGGCACTGTTTCTACACTAAAGCACATAAATATGCTGTTTATAAGGCCGCTCATAGATCTTACGGCCTGTAAACTGTTCAAACACTAAGATGTTGAAGTGTACCCTCACCTCAACATCTCTAGCATGTTGAACATTATTAGCAACGAGTATGCGACACTCTCTATAGACATTACTCTGGACTATTGTACAGTGTATGATATGAAGGTTTCTGTAGTTGTAATGACGAAAAGTATATTAGAACAGATTTTTTATTTTTTTTGCTTAAATGTATTGTAATTGATGTGAGTTAGTAAAAATTGTAATGAATTTTCAAATGTCCCTACTTTTGTTGTCAGGGGTCAGAATTCACTAAATGAGGAGTGTAAATCATGATTCGGCAAAGTTCACGATCAAGTCGCGCACTTTCCGATACTTTTTCGAGATCAAAACAGTTCAATGGCAGACGACCATTCGGTGTTGTAGTTTTGAGATTTACCTGCTACAGAAGCAGATGTGGTGGCCTTTCTTCAACCCAAAAAAAAAAAATATTTTACCCACCCAGAAAAACTGTCTTTGTGGTGGTTTAATGAAATTAGGGCATTGTCAAACATCTGAAATGGAATGTCAATCGCGTCAATATCGATGAAGGTGTTCCATTCGCTCATGGAATGGGCTTTGAGGGCTGCTGAATCGCTTTTTCGCAAGCAGTACGGCTAATTTAGTATTGAAGCCGGGATCAGCTTACAGTGAAGCGTATTAGAGCTGAGTTGGAAAGGTGTTAAAACGCCTTAAGGAATATGACGACAGGTCTTAGAGAGGTCTGTCGAGAAAGCCTTGTTTCTCGATCAAAACTAAAAAAAGTTTCTTCAAAAACAATAAAAAAGACTTGGAACAAAAAAAAAAAAAGTTTCTTAAAAAAAAAAAAAGACCGGACAAAAAGGCATGTTTTTTTTTTTTTTAAAAAAAAAACAGACAGAATATTTTAAAAAGCCAACCCCCCCCCCCCCATTTTTTTATTTTTAAGAAATATACATCAAACCGGTTACAAAAAAAAAACCACCAACAACAAAAAAATAAAAATCAAGCAAAACCAAAAAATTAAAAACAGAAATCAACAAAATTTAAAAACAGCCCGGTAACATTATATTTATTTGTTTTTCACTAGCAACAGCTCCACAGAGCGGTATGGGTAATTAGACGATGTATTACCAAAAAATTTCTGCAGTACAAAAAGAAAAGAGACTAGCCACGTTTAATATGGAAACAGTGTATGCATTTATGAAAAAGTTAAAGGTATTTAAAAAATGCAGAAATGCATTCAGAATTTAAAGAGATGAAACAAAAAGTTGAAGAGATCTAACAAAAATATGAAGAAAAACAGGACAGCAGATATAGAAAATTTGAAAGAATAGATTCTGAATTTAAATAGGTACATCTAAAAAATGAAGAAAAGTATCAAGAAATAAAGAAGTTTGATATTGTACAGGATACTATAAGTACCCTGAAGATGGAAATTATAAGTCAAATAAGCAAACAAGTACAACAGAAAATGGAGTGCTTAAAAAGAAGAGTATATATTGATTTGGAAGAAATGATACAAAAAATTAAAGAAGAAAGTAAAAGGGACATGAGAGATATGAAGTCAAAAGCAAATCATGAAAACACAAAAGTTAAAGGGCAGTATAGAAATTATGAAACTATGAGCTGCATAAACCGATTTTTAAAAAATCAGTGTTTCAGATGTGAGATAGGAGAGTCACCCATGGAACACTTCGATAGTTTAGACAACTATTTCGAATTGAACCAGCTCACAGAAAGGGAGCAAGTTGCTATTGCTTATAATCATTTTCAGGGACCTGCCAAAGAGTGGTGGAATTCTGATAAAGTAACCAATCTCCTACTCTGGATACAGGGATCAAATTCTGAATAGAAATTTTTGGACTGAAGAGTGGCAAGATGCCATTAGATACTAGATTGTGCAAGAACGATTCTGCATAAAAGAGGATGAAACTTACACCCAGTTTTTCAAAAGACAGGTGTCAAAGTTAAGAACATCTGCATGTGGCATAACAGAGAGTCAGATCATCAGAATTATCTGTCACAATTTATTTTTTTGTGCCGAGCAGATGGTCATAAGCATAAAACGAAAAACCATCAAAGAAGTAGCAGAGCCCTAAATGCTGTCGACATGAGCCACAAGAATCAGAATGGGGAAAGCAAGTTTACCATGACTATATAAGCTAATAAGATTACATTGAAAATATTATTGTGTTTTTAATTTTATTCTCATAGTTTTGTAGTTAAATAGAGATAAAAGGTGGTTGCAGGAGGGTTGCATTGGATTGTAAGATCTAGATGCAGTGCTCTCAGATCCAAGGCTCTTCACTGATGAAGGCCACAAGCCAGAAACTAGTCTGGGGATGTTGGATGAGTAGATACTAGATAGAGATTGTATCTATAAGCCTTCTGGCATCCATTGATTACTCTGGCTTGCACTGAGTGGCACTACTGTGTGGAGAGTTTTGCCTGTTTTAATAAACTAGCAATCTACTAGAAGAAGCAATGCATCTATTGCTTGCATCAAGATCTAAGATGACCAAAGATACTGACTTTAAAGATGGTGGAAGAAAAGAAAAACAATTTTTAGTGACAGTAATAGAACGCATATAATATATCATTCTATAAGCTTTCCTAGCCCAAGAAAACAAAGACACTTTAGAAAAATCTCCAAAGAATTAACCACACTCAGGAAATCTTATTAGAAGTGAAAGATATCCAGAAAGCGAACAGAATGGGATCCAAACCAGCATGAAGAAATCATCAGTAACCCAGAAGATGAAGTCTCCGTATCTACTGAGGAAGTATTTAGATAAATGTAGAGCTTGATACTAAAAAAAAAATTTAAGGCTGGATAGGTCCTTGTTGACCTTGAACTTTTCGAAGAAGAAATGTGTTAATGAGAAAGAAAAATAAATATTTGCAAAAGATAAAACATATGAGATTCCAGAAAATTGATCTTGAAATTAAAAATAACTAACTTGCTAGAAAGTGAATGTGATGTTTGCAAATAATGAAGGTAATAAAAGTTATGCAAGATATGACCCAGAAGGAATAAAATGATTTTGCAGAGTAGAAGAATGAAAATGATAAAATAATCAAAGAATTGAATATAAATTAAAATGATGTTAGTCAACACATAAATGAGAAATGGAAAGTTATACTGTTTCATTGTCTCTTTTTAAGTGAGAGTATATATAACTATATCAACTCAAGTGCAGCCTGCATTAGTTAAGTTGAAACATGACATAAAAGTAAATAAAGGTAGAAGAAAAAATATTACAGACTGCCTTATTATGTTCTATTGGAATAAACTGCATAAAAGAAAATTGATTTATGCATTTGACAATATTACATGATCACCATTTCTTATGCTTGCTTATAACTGTTATTAAAACAGGCAACACTCTCTATACGTATTGCCACTCAGTGCAAGCCAGAGTAATCAATGGATACCAGAAGGCTTGTGCATAAAATTCCCATCTAGTGCCTACTCATCCAATATCCCAGACTAGTTTCTGGCTTGTGGCCTTCGTCAGTGAGGAGCTTGTTGGTTCTTAAGATAAAGAGAATGGTGAATTCAATTTTTAAGATTAAAAATTATGAATTAGAGATTAGAAATAAAAAAGTAAAAGTGGACAAATAATTTCTTTTTTTGTAAAGAGGGTAGATGAAGAAAAGAAAAAATTAGTTCTTTGTTATAATACAATATTGGATAGAAGTTTCTTTTCCCCATATGTTTTAAAAGAAAACAATAGAATGTTTTACTCGGGTCAGAGAGATCTACATTATAATTTGATTGTTGGCAAGTGGTTTAGACAGCAGAAAAGAAAAATATGTGAGAGATCTACATTATGGTTTGATTGCTAGCAAGTGTTATAGACAGCAGATAAGT
Organism: Epiperipatus broadwayi; assembly: GCA_028023455.1. NCBI lineage: Eukaryota > Metazoa > Onychophora > Udeonychophora > Euonychophora > Peripatidae > Epiperipatus > Epiperipatus broadwayi. Next base: position 645,505 of record JAQFVV010006271.1, read on the forward strand.
AAAATATTGACAAGTGATGTAGACAGGAGGTAGAAAGATAACAGAGAGATATAAAAAGAGCCTATTCGAAATTCTTGGACAGTAGGTAGTCTTTCATTCTGATGATGATTTTGTTCCGTAGCTAATTTTCTTTAGAATGTTATTCTGATTCCCAATTGCAAGTTATATTTTAAAGCCATGTTGAAATAAGCAGCATGGAGAAGAAAGTTATTGACTGCAAGAAAGTACTTTTCAATACTCACAGTTATAACAACAATAATAATGTCTTCATCAGATAGTGAATTATTTACCATACAAGGCTAAGCAAAAGGCACATCAGTTAGAAGACCCTAAGTATGCAGTCTGACCCAACAAATAACATCAAAGTTTGTGGAAATAGATTAGTATAGCCTCTATGATGCCATTAAAGGAACTGTACCAATAAATAACCAAAGGTTTATTAATATTTTACTTGCAATACATCACCATACTGCTGTAACTACAATTCAAGTCTCCAGTATGCAAGAAAAAGAAATCTCGCGAAGTGAATTTATGAAAATGACTATAACTAGAAACAAAAAAAAAAAAAAGAACGATATCTGAAAATCCATAATTTATGATTATAAATACTTTACTGATAAGATATTCATGTTATAATATTAAAAGGCCTCAAACATAAAACTAAAAAGACCTTAATTATTAGGATGTATTTGATTTTATCCATTCATAATCATCAATATATATATAACCAACTGACTTATTTCTTTCCGTTGTTAATAAATTATTAAATTATAATTTTGGTAATCCATTGGTTGTTTTTGAAACTCATATTTAGCATTAAAACATGTGTTTCTTTCTAATTCATCCACAAACATGAGATAACATAGAAACCATTGGGGAACATGCTGGAATGTCATGGTAATAATGATGATTGTTATTTTACTAGTATTTTAAGTAAAAAATTTTTTGCTTTTGAGGAGGTTTGGTGCCTGGAGTTTATTATTATTGAAACTTAAAGCAAATAAAATGCTTTTGGGAGCACTTGTGTGATTATAAATCGTAGTCATCATCATCATTTTGTTCCATATCAATTTTTTTATATTTAAGCTGAGATTAATAATATATATATATACATTTCGATCATTTAATATGATATATAGTTTATGTACCATTGGTCCTGGCTTTAATCCATATTAATAAGTACAAAATGTACCATTACAATATATATTTGGTTTTATATATATCATGTATTAGTATTGATAGATATAACCTTAACATATGAGCACAAACCAAAGTCCTTACCGGGGACAGGTTCCAAGAATGTTGAATTGTTGATGAAAGATATTTTGAGTGCCTACCTTTAGTCAATACTGTATGTAAATATTATTTGATCATCCTGCATATTTTAAATATTTTAGATTAATGTACTAGACTAAAATTTCTTCTCCAGAGATATCCATATTTTTTGATAGGTATAGGAATCACATGATAGAATTATAAAACTGGATTTTTTAATAATTAAAAAAAATTTTTTTTAGATTATTGATTATTTTATTTGGCAAGACTTATCACAGCAAGATTACTAGTCAGATCACTCGACACGGATTCTTATTATACCATATACATTTTAGATTGCTTCTTATAATCTCCAGCAGCTTGTGCATATTTTTACGAGCATCTATTTTAAAATATTTTTTAATGGATATTGTTACAGTATAGAAAAAAATATTTTTCACTCGGAGATTTATTGTGAAATATCTGTTAAAATATTGATTAAAAAATGTGTATAACTTTTAGTTTTACAAGTTTACTGAATAATACAAATTTGAAGAAGCCATTTGATCTGAGAAAAAATTTCGTAGAGGAATGATAGTAATTATGTATGTAGTCTTAGTTGATGCTTTCAAATTGAAAAGAATTTATTATTAAATTTGTAAAGGATCTTTTATCATATGAGTTTACATTTTCTAGTATATCTCTTCTTAAAACTTTATTCAAATTTTTTGTACATGATTTGATTGAAAAGATGTCTCACACAATTAGAGATGTCTAAAATCATGAGAGGATTCTATGAAATTACTAAATTAGGTTCTTATTCAACATTTTGTAAAATTATTAAAGATATGAATGCGGAAATTATAGCCCCAAGTTTTTATTGAGATTAAAAACAGTCTTCTAATTATCAGCATGCAGCTTGAGGAACCAGTGAATATTTCAAATCACAATCAATTGCAAGTAATTATAGACTTTGTTCATGCATAGAATATTAAGGAAAAATTTATTGTGTGATCAACCTAAGACAACAAATAAAACATCTGCTCATGTGTTGGAAGGTCATTGATTTTTTTTTTTTTTAAATTGTCATAAGTTGTAATGAGATTTTTTAAATCTTTTTATAAAGATAGAAAATTTGCTGTGAATGGCAAAAAATCTTAGTTTAGTGCTGTGATCAAGGTAAACTTTCATTTTTATTGATTGTACACTGGGTTGCACATCTCTAAGCTCATTAGTCCAAAACAGTGCCAAACATACGGAAGTCAACTTTGTAGATGTCTAATAAATCATCATCTATTTCAAGCACTCTTTGAAGAAACTGAGTCACAAAATTGTTGGAATAAACTCTTTATTCTATTTGTATGTTAAACTGAGTAATCAGTAAATAGTAGTTGGTAGTACTATTTAAATTCATATCCAGTGTGGGTCATATTGCCAGACTATTTTCTGATTTATGACCTTTATCAGTAAGGAGCTCAGACCTGAATATAGCTGGGGATATAGGTAAGGCAGTAATAGTTGTGGACTTAATAAGTATTATCTAATATTTTTTGACTATTTAAGCATATACTAGATAGCAATGGAATAGAATGAATAGACTTTGCTTCCGTATAAAGGGTTATTCATATAAGGGTTTTTGGTTTTATTGTTGCACTATATCATACAGTTAAATTTGCTAAGTCATTACTGCATTTTTGCACAAGTAGTAAAACTTGAGAATGAAAGTTTTAAATTTCTTAGGGTCAATAATTTCCTTTTGTAAACCATTTTGATGATGAATTTTTTAAAATTGTTGGATTGGTATTTTCAACCTCTTCATTGAATTAGATAATAGGTGAAAGATGCAAGGAAAAGATGTGGATATTATTAAAGTCAGAAAGAAGCTTATGTACTCTGAAATTACTTATTTGATATTATTTTATTGAAAGTGAATAAGTAATCTATTTTCTAATTTTTGATGATATTCTTGGTAGAGGTGGTAAAATATTATTTGTAGAAGCACTTTAAGAAATCAAGAACTATTTGGAAATCTTAAACACAATCTTAGCTAGTTTGAATGATTAAATGCATTCTCATCTGATGTTGAATAATAATGATTTAGCAAAGGATGAGTTTATTAAATCTCAAGAAAATCCAAGGCTATTTCATAAAGACTGTGAGCCAGAAATTGGACAATTTAAGATGCAAGCAAATGTCAGCTTATTCTAAATTGGCAATGATTGTTTTACTTTTCGTCACAACTGTTTTTGTAAATTAAGATTAAATCTAAAATGAAAAAGAGCAAATCACTTCAAAATATAAATAAAATTTTCAATTACTGTATATTAATTTTCTGTTTTAATTACACAAAAACTAAAAAATATCATTAGATATATAATTATCATTTGAATACATATAATAAAATTTTTAGATTTTTTTCAAACTATTCTGTTTTTAGTTATATATTTATTTAGCAACTGGCAAAAGAGGAATATAGGGACATGCTGAGCAATCCATTGAGGGAAGGTTTGTTATTGTAAGTTAAGAGTTTATTTGAAATATAATCATCCACATATGAAATGTTTCTCAGTTTGATAGTTTTTCCATTAATAGACAAATACTACTATATAATATTTGAGATATAGGGAGTGAATAACTAGTAAAAAAGGCCGTAAGTATAAACTCTCTCGAGTTAGCATGTCAGGTACTGTGTTAAGATAAGCAGCTAACTTTTTAGACCAATGTAATGGAAGTTTCAGTATGTGACCATGTATATGCGATATACTTCTCCCCATAAGAATATCTACTTAAATTAAGTTATTTATCTGATATGAACTTGCTTATTTAAAAATGGGAAATTAATCAGAATCATCAATGAATCTGAAGCCAAATTAGAGTGACTGCTAAGATTAGAGAATTGTCCCAGCTTTGCTAGAATAATTCTATTTAAAATACAGAAATATTTAAAAGAAAATATAGTAGCAGAGAATAGTTAATATAAATAAATAACTTAGATATATGTATATATTTATTCTATTTTGTGTATTTTAATTGTATAAGTTGATTTTTGTTGAAATAATTTAATACATTGCTGGATAATTGTGTATTCATTATGTATAATTAACAAAAGTGAATGTCAGTGTGCATTGGGTATATTAGATTATGCTTGCATATCATTTTAAGAATCTTTTTTTCACATTTAGAATTTAAATAAGTATATTTTCATTAGGCAAAGTAAGATACCATTAAGTGATATATATTAATTAGTACTGTACTTCTTTATCAATATCTGCAATTGTATTATATTGCTAATTTTTTATTAAAAGTAATTTTTTAAATTTATTTATATGTATGAATTTTTTTATTCTACTGATGACAATTTCTACTTTTATATATATATATATGTTTGGTTGCGTAATCATTAGCATTCTAGTTTGATGCTTTTCTCTGAATTTTTTTCAGAAACAACTTTGTAAAATTAAGAAGTGTATTTTCATTATAGAATCAGTCAGTCTGAAATTAGATTGTGGTGATTTTAAGGAATAATGTTTTGGTCTTTTTTTAAAAAAAGTTGATTTCATCAGTAGAGAGATAATAATAAATGGATTTGCTATTATACAGGATATTTTTAACCTATATATTTATATTATTAGTTTATGTCAGAACATATTTCCTACTTAAATGTGAGACTGGATAGATGATAATTATTGTTAGATACCAACACTATCAATATCTAGGCCATTACACTATATTATATATATTATGAGAATTTTTGTAGCTATATATATATATTTATAAATATTAATATTTACATTTAACATAAAGTTAGTTATTTAATTACAGAATACAAGGGCTCTATTTCTGCAGCATTTGTTTTCAAGCCTTTATGTTATAACGATCGAAATGAAAGTGAAGATCGAATCTAACCGCAAAAACAATATCTGCAACTACCAGGGTGCCATCTAGGCATTTGAGCCTAGAAAAATTTATAAAGTAGGCAGATACGCGCTGTTAAGATTCCACTTTATTTAAATATTCCGATCGTTAGCCCAAGTCACTAGCTCAGCGGAGACGCAGAGATAAAAATCTATATCTTTCTCCATTGGAAGATAATGTTCTGGAGGTAGCATTAGCTGGTTCCATTCTTGTTTCACAGTCTTTTCATTTTATAATTTTTTTAACTAGAGAGTGTGGTATGTGCGTTCTACCACAATTCTCGAACACACAACGCTGGAACTGTCCGACAAAACTGTATTTCCCTTTTTATAGTAAATCTCCAGATTGAATGAACAAAGACGTCACTAATCCAAATTTTCGTTCGGGTCCGGGCTGAGGCTTGGTGCTTCCATTGGTCAAGCTAAAATCTCTTTATTCTCTTATCTAATTTACTCTCTGACTTTTTAATTAGACAGCTTTTGGATAATTAATAAACAATCATTTCCATTTACAGATTACAGGAATTAATTAATACCTGTTTTTATTTTAACTTACGTTATTTTTTTATTAAAATATTTTTATATTTCAATCTTGTATTTTTTTATTAAAAAAAATATGTTCAAATACTTTTTTTTTTTGTTTATGAAAAAAATATTTTTAAAGTTTAGCATCTGTGCGAATATATATATATATGTTTAACAAACATTTTAATTTTAGCGTTTAGTTTTTTTCCTTTTATTTGCGAACTTTTAAGTTTTTATTTTAAATTAATGTAACGACATATTTATATATCGTTACAATGTGGATATCTTTGATTATATATCTATCACATAATTTAATTTAAAAATTATACACATTAATATATGAACAAAAATAATTAACCAAAAATAGAATAATGAATGCAAGTAGGAAAAAGACAGTGGAATAATAAATTGAGAAAGAGAGCAAAGATGAAATATATGTAATGTACTTAGATCTAAGCATTTATGTAAATGAATTGTTCACTATCATTTTTTAAAAATAATAATGAAATTCATTATTTTTTATTTTCAGTTTTTAAATTGATAATGATAAGAATATAATGCAAAAAATGCAGTGTCTAATTCATAAATTTTAAACATATTTGTTCATATAGATAACAGTAGCCATTTTCTTGTGACGCAATCACATTACCCTCAGTTGTTCTGTGAATTAGAAAATTAAAATTTGATTTTTTGTAACAGCAATTTCATGAATGCAAACTGTGATCATAAAACATCACTAATATGTGCAAGACAATGATATAGTTGCTATTATATATTATAGCTAAGTACAGATAAAATTTATTAATTCCTACCCTTTTTCTTTAATTTTTTTTTTGAACAAGGATAAATGCAGACTTTGAAATTACAATTATAGATATCTTACTACATTTGAAAATATGAATAATAATAATAATAGTAAACATCTACATCACCACTATATAAACATATGTGAATGCATAGATACCATATATTAGTGCCAACCAGATTTTTGACTTGTGGCTTTCATTATTTAGGAATACTGGATTGCAAATATTCATGTATTTACAAGTCTTATTTCTTTTATGCTATTCAAATTATTGATTTGGAAGTTTTAAATACTTTAAAGTTTTGAACCCAAATAAATTTTCTTGCTAATTATATAATTTGGATACTAGATCAGCAATTATATATTTCAAAAGCCTCAGTTATAGCATAAATTTAGTCATTTTTATTTTGCAAAAGGATAGTAGTATATTCCAAAATAAGGCATTATCAGATGAATTTAAGGTTATATTTAATATCTGCATTAATGGGCTAATCGATTCTGTATCTTTTTCTCTCTACTCTAGAATTATTTATATAAGCATGAATAATCAGTAGACATCCTGTTAATAGTTCTCAAAAAAAAAAAAAAAAAGTGAATACAGTTGTTATATAACTGAAATCATTAAATTATATAACTGTCAATCTAAATTCAGACCCTATAATAACTTAACTATTTTTTACATGGAGGATATATTTGACATGTAAAATAATTTTTCTATTACATATTTTATTATAAAAGTACATATGATAATTAATGAATATACTCACTGGAAAGATAGTTTTTTAATATTTAGCTTTATTACTGCCTAGAATGCTTTCAGTATATTCAATATATCATATTCATGGCATATAATATGATATATTAAATGTATTGAAAGCAAGCTAGGCAGTAATAAAGCTAAATATTAAAAAAAACTACCTTTTCTGTGATGATATTCATTAATTACCAGATATTACGTTGGTTCAGAAAAGAAGAAAATTAATAATAGTTGAATTATAAAAGTACCTGTAGAATTTTTTAAATAGCCATCATCAGTCTAGAACAACAGTTCATAATTTATTTTATTCACAGAATCTTTTCATCTTGATAATATTGAAAGTGCACTTCTAAAAATGTTGAAACATATCTTTATAATAAAATATAGACAATTAAGATCATTTGTTGTTTTTAAGAAGTTATTATTTTTTATTTGTTTAAATCATAAAATTGTTATTTATATTAATTTTACCATGTGTATTTACATTAAACTTATTATGAATGAGAGCATTTAAATGTTCTCTCTTAACTCATAATGAAAATAATAAGCTAATCACTGTTTATTTCTATAAAAATTTTGTTTTCATAATATGATAAGTCATAATAATTTGCAAATTACTTAGTTCTTCAACTTACATAATATGATATTGAACTGGAATCTGAACTATATAATTGTTCAAACAGATTCGCATGGATTTAGAAATCTTAAGCTGATTAGAGTTTCAGATTTTTAACTTGAATAATAAAATGGAGTTCAAGGTGGTTGTTGTGTGTTTGACTGCATTACTAAAGAGGAAAACAATAAACTGGTCTGAAGAAATTCAATGAAGTATCAGTTAATTATTTTACATAAATTGTTATTTTATTCATATATAAATTTAATTATAATGGCTAGAGTGAGGCTTAAAACTTCTAACATTAAGATATTGCAATCAAGTGGTAGTACTTGGTTATTTTGAATAGTAATGATCCATTGTTTGTCACTCTATTTGACATAAGTATATGTTTGTAAATAAAATTGTTTAATATATTCATATTATTTTGTTATTAGCGACGAAAAGGTGGCTGGCCAAAAGGTAAAAAGCGTCGTAAAAATCTTCGTGATGTTAATGCACCCCGCCAACCTTTAACTGGTTATGTTCGTTTTCTTAATGAAAGAAGAGAAAAAGTTCGAGCAGAGAATCCAAATTCTTCCTTTTCTGAAATAACTAAAATTTTAGGCAACGAGTGGAGTAAACTTCCTCCTGTTGAAAAACGGGTAAGTTATTTTATTGAGTTTTTTTTTTTTGTTTAATGTTAAATATTACCTTTATTTTAATATAAAATGTTAAAACTTTATATTACATATTAACAGGGAGTCTAATCCCAATATACTGTTAACTTGAAAAATCAAATATTATCTGTCTCTTTGATAACCAGAAATATTTAAAATAATTATGTCTATTAATGAAAGATAACTATCAGAACACAGCAAATAGTAAATCCTGTCTAAAGATCAATATATGAAATAGATATGTAACTCTTATTTATTATTAATGAGACTTAAAAAGTAACTGGACTATAATAAAATCATTTTTATAGCAAAAGGTGTGTCAAAACTAAAGTCTCGTAAGGCTTTTTTTTTTTTATAAATGAAATTATATGTTTAATTTGGTTTCTTCTTTTTTTTTTTTTATCAAAGTAAAAACTGCTGCAAACTTCATATCAATTGATTAATTTTTTTTCATACTCTTTTTCTGATTATTTTTGCTAAGAAATAAAATTGTTCATATAAGTTTATGCTTGTTTGTAGTGTAGAGTTAATTATTTAAATATATTTTTTTCTTCAGTTTTAAAATGTTTATGTTTGTTTATTTATGACAATATTTATTACTAATATTATTTTAATGTATATATTCAAAATTAAACAGAAAAGATATTTTTAAACATTGTAGTCATGAAGAAGCAAAGAATTGCTTCATGATTTTATAATGATAAAAACTTCACGAAACCAAAATAATTATATTTTATCAACCATACTGTTCCATATCTATCATGGACTGATATGTGTTGAAATAAGTTGAATAATAATTTATAAGGAAGATAGAAGAAAATGTAATAACGTGAAAGCCAAAACCTTTGAAAGATGCGCCTTAAACATGCTTATGTGACAGCCAATCAGATGCAATAATAACTGCACATGGAACTCCCAATTCTAAAACACAAGTCAGAACTATAAGGAAAAGTTCTGACTTGTGTTTTAGAATTGGGAGTTCCACATGCAGTTATTATTACATCTGATTGGCTATCACATAAACATGTTTAAGGCTCATCTGTCGAAGGTTTTGGCTTTCACATTATTACATTGTTATCTGCCTGCACTTAAGAAAATATAGTAAAAATTAGAAGATACTTATTTTTTTTATCTAATATTTCTCAGATCAACTTATCATTATTTTTATTTTTAGGAAAACAGATATTTGAGCAACATGTGTTCATTCTAAGCAGTAAATAAATTTAAAATATTTTATGCTGGTTATCATTGAACAAAAATTAAATCTCAGAATAAGGGATATTTCACTATAGAGTCATAAGAATATGTCTAGTTCCATTTTAATACCTATCTATCTATCCTTTCAACAGTAATAAAACAACAAAATGGAATTTGTCTTATCTTCTTATTAAAGGTTCTTAAAATCCACCAATGTTAACCCCACTCATTCCTCATAGAAGTCATTCCAATTTTTTTTTCTTCAGTGCTGGATTAAATAATCAGTATGAATATAAGTCTCAGTAATAAGAATCTTATAAGACAACCAATAAATAATCAAACAATATTTATTAATTAATGTTATGATTTAAATCACATCAACAAAACAATAAATAAGTAAACAAACAAAATAAATATCCTCTACATATTTTAAATGAAATATTTTAGACTTATGGATCATGTAGAATTTATTCACAACTGTAAATGATATCGTTGTTTGATATCTCTTGTTTATAATTTAGATCCATATTTTTTTTTATCTTCATTTCACTTGTAATTATTGTGAGTCTATATTATGCTATTAAGTAAATGTAAAGGTATGTGAACATTAAGGCAAAATATGAAGATATCAGGCCATAACTAAATTCTATGTCATGTCATATTGTCTGTTTGAAATAACCACGTATCTGAATTAAATGGAGTTTTTGCTAATTTTGTTTTAATAACAAACAACATATTTAAACTCATAATTAATTTATCATATAGTAATAATCATTACTTTATTCTTTTGTTTCATGACATCATAAGAAAAGATTTCAAGAGTGGAAAATGTTTTTTTAGATTTTTATCTAATTAGTCCAACTATGGGCAAGGTGAAGATGACAAAGCATCATCATAATAAAATAAACTTGTAATTGTATGATAACAATATCTTGGTTACTGCCTATGGGAAGCTCATATCTTTTAAACAAACTCCAAATAAAAAATACTATGTCCTTTAATGATACTTTTTTGACATTTATAGAAAAAGATATCATGTTGATATCTTGCCATTATTTTTGAAATCATGCTTTAGAAATACCATTTTTGCCCTAAATCTTATATGATGAAAGATATCAGTCATGTCTTCTATATAAAATTTCTCTTATGATATATCCTACAATATTTATATCCCATTACAAATTAATAATACATTTAAAAAATATTTAATCCTTTGCAAAATAGAAAATGCTAATTCAAATAAGTGTATGGGCAATTACTAACATTTCAAATACTTATCATAATATGAAGAACAATAATTTAAACTTTCCAACTATTTACAGAGCATAAGGTACTATTAGAATCATTATTCATATTTATTCCAATGTTTAAGTGTTTTTCTGTATAAAAATGTTAGATAATCTTTTTGAAATATTTTTTTTAATGAATAAAATTAATTTTAACAACAGCATTCTAATACTTATAATGCAAATGTATTTATATATATTGCATTATTAATGCTTAACATGTTCGTATAATAAACTCAATAGTTTTTTTTTTTTTTTCTGATCATTAGTAAATTTCCAATTGATAGATATGTTTGTATTGCAACATAAAATAATTATAATATATTATAAAATAAAACAAAATATAGTTAATGTTTTAATATTTTTGTATTATTCACAACAAATGTGTTTTTTCTTTATATTAATGATCATTTTGTTGATAAATATAGTGACTAGCATTAGATAATAATGTTGAATGTATCAATTTTTAAGCAGAATGTAAATCAATAAAGAAAATATATATTTCTTTAAATGCAGTGAAGAGTCTTTTTTTCTTTTTTAACATTTTAAAATGTAAATACCGTAAGAATAACTTTATTTCTTCTTTCTCTGTTATGTGGGAAATTTCAAATCAGCAAATGATATTTATGAAGCTTTTAAGATTTATGATAAACAATTTTCTTTTAATAAATATTTCAAAAACTGAGTAGCAAAAATTAAAAAAAACAAAACCTGTTTAATTAATTCATTTATCTGTCATACTATTTTTTACTTCATATAATTAATGGTTTGTAAACTTTGTTTTTGATGGCTGTTATGAAAAATTTTCCTGTAGATTGTTTTTGTATTCAATAGCTGTTGATTATACATTTATTATCTAATTTATTTAAATAAAACTTGTTACCTGATATTTTAAATGATTTTGAAATGGTCCATCTACAACTTGCTGAGAAAATATATATCTTGGGAATAAGAATTAAAATATTATCAGAATAATTCTGCATCCCATTAAATATAATTGATTCATTGTAATCCTTATAATATTCTACAGTACAAAAATTATTTATTAAAAAATATAAAATGTTTTATGGAGAATTAACTTTTTGGCAACCTTCTTTTTTCCCCAATTCTCACTAGTGCTTTCACATTTCAATCTATATTAATTAGTGATTTGCTATCATCATGTAATTTCTATCCTTTAACATTTTATATTATTTTGCTCATATATATGCATTTGAGTCGTAGGAATAAGTGGATTCATTTTATTCCTGCATAAATACTATATCTTGTATTGGAGAGAAAGTATTCATTTATTATTATTAACACTCGTAAAAGCGTATGCAATTAGCTTGAAAGGCTGATATTTGAATGTAATAATACAATGAGTAAAAGTATCATTGCTTTAAACAAAATAAAATTACAAAATATAATTATTTGAAATAAATATTCTCAAATAATGTGTATTCATATAAGTATATATGTGTGGACACACACATATTTCTCACTTTAAGTATTATGTTTGAATATCTAAATAATTTAATAATTATAAATGTATTGCTTATTAAATTTAGTCATTTTATCACTTGAAAAATCTGCTCGAGGATTTTGTTTTTTTAATAGAAAAGTAATTTTAACTTGATAACAACATATCCGTTTAATAAACTGAATATAGTATCACACTATATATTAATCTAAAACAAAAAAAGATATAATAAATAAGATAATGAATAGAATAAAGTCATACTAAATTACCACTGGCGATTAATTTTTGATGCACTTTGAATTTGACTATTATATTTTAGATCATCCTTTGATTTTTTTAGATGCTGCCTCATATTTGTTTAGTGATATACCTAATATAAATTTTTTAAATCTTTTACTGAGGTCAATTCTATCTATACTCGATAATATATATCATAAAAATCAAAATTAGAATAATAGTTTTGAATTAACATTTTTTTATTGATGTGAATTGATGCCAAATCAATTGAATATTTTTATTAAACTTATTTACACAAAAATAACTTCAATTACATTATTAATCTTTCTAATTAAATAGCATTCGGAATAAAACAATTAAACATGATTCTCATCAGATGATGTATTCGATTTTTCAAATCTATATTTACCTGTCTGTATTTTATAAAACGGAATCATATTTACAGAAAGTAAAATCATATCCATTGTACAATAATATGAATGAGAGAATTTTAAGCACTCTTTTAAAGCTTATCATTTGATTAAAATGTAAAATGTTATATAATAACAAATTCCAACTTGTGTAGAATGACAATAGGTTTTCGGAACCAGTTTCAAATGAATTTTTTTCTAAGTTTCAGGTGAGCTCTTTATAAGTTGTGCCAAGTTTTAACATCACTATGGATAAATCAGAAAATACTTTAATCTTATTTATATGAAACAGATTTAATTCGCTTTATTTCAAAGTGTGAAAAATGAATAATACAATTATTAAATGTAATGCTGTTTCTAGTTAATAAAACAAGTGAAATATGTTATAAATAAAATTAAAGCTTATTCTGATTTCTGGTTAGTGGTACTGTGTTTCCCCAAACATATGACTGGGTCTTACATTAATTTTTTCTCCAAAAGACAGCTTAGGGCATATTTTCAGGGAATCTTATTTTTTCCATATACAAAAATATACATTTATTCAAGTTCAAGAGTCTATTTATTCAAATACAAAAATCTACATTTATTTAAGTACAAAAATGTACATTTATTTAATATTACCAATTCTAACAGTACGTAAATAACTTTTACTATTGCTTGAATATGTCACATTTAGGGTTATAATCATATCACAGAACATTCTCATTATAGACGAGAATATTAAAAGTTATTTATGTGTTAGTGAAATTAGTAATATTTAATTTAAAATAATATATGAAATGTTAAGCTGGCTTGATTAATTTAGGAACTAAGATCGCCCACTAGTAATAAATTTTAGTCTTTTCATATCAATGTTGATTTCTTTACAATATATATGATTGGACATTAGGTGAAAGAGGAATTCTCATGTCAGACTGAATTAAAGTATATTGATAAATGAAAAGTTAAATTGTTTGCAAGTTTATTAAAATAATTATATATGAGTTTGGCTCCAAAATAATTTGGAATAACATTTATTCAAGTACAAAAATCTACATTTAAGTTTATTTATATATTCATTACTTTAATTCATAATGTTTTTTTCTTTTCTTATGTTAGTTGTAATGTATGTATATGTATATATATAAACATTTTGAACATTGTATATTGTATTCATTACTTCATAATTCAATACACGTATGTCATGTGTTTCAATGGATGAATGAAATCTATCCATAAGGCTGACAATCTTAACTAGGTCTTATATTTGGAATAGTGTTTATATTATCAACATGCTGAAAAATAATGCTAGGGCTTATTTTATGGTTAGGTTTTATTTTCAGGGAAACATAATATAGGAATTCACACAATCAGTCTTATAAACTTTGTATTGTCAATAAACAATTCAGAATTTAATTATAATGAGCTAAAAAAGAGTATTTAAAGTGCTTTTATTCATCCTGTAATATATGAATTATATAATTGGTTATTATATAATAAAACTTACCTTCTGAGATATCCAAATAAATTTCTAGCATGGAATTCAAAAGCATTTCTTTCTGAAACATATATTTAATTGAATAATTAGATCATGTAAATATTTTACATAAGGGCACATGTATCTGCAATAAAAGGAAACTTGCAATCTATTTAAGTATATAAATATTATGAAAGCAGTCAACACTTAAACATTACCAATATTAAAATAATCAACAATCTCAATCCATTGTCATGGCAACAATATCAATAACAATCTCAGTCTGTTGTCTAGGTAATTTTTTTACAATAAAGGTGGATATTCATCTTTATCTATGGTTCAATATGTTTATGTAGATACTAAAGACTCCAATTTGACTAAAGAGAGAGAGATTATTAATTCAAACGTCTTAAAAAAATCTCATTAACAGACAAATATAATTTTGTTCTGAAAGCAGACTCACAAAAATGTATAAATTATCAAATATTTTTTGTAGCATACATAAATATTTTAGATTTAAATTGCTTAAATCTTAGCCTCATTGACAACATATTCAATTTGCATATTTATTAATTATTATTAAAATTGAGGATGATTATATTAGAATTCTGTTATCAGATATTTAAAAATAAATTATCTTCATTCTTTTCTGATTAATTCATTGATAGAGTGTTGGGTTTGAGAGCTAAAGGTTTCTGGGATTGATTCTTAAGATAGCTGAAAATCATATTCATTTATTTAAACATATCTAAATAATCACTTAATTAAATATATATGTGGTATTGTTATTATTAAATATCTTGTTTCTTCCACTAACTTTTCTTTATGGACTATATTAATATTAATATAAAAGTGCAAATGCCCTCTTTTATTTACTTAATTTACTGGAAGTTTAATAAAATATTGAAGAATATGTTGGTATTATTTGTTTATATTGTTATTATAGTTATTTCTGCTGGTGTAGAATGATCTAAATTGGAATTCTGATAAATTTGATGAAGATGATCCAATACAAGATTATTGGCAAAATATAAAATAACAATATGAAAATATGTGAGTTTACTTGAAAGAATCTCCAATGAACTCTTTTGTACAGATGAATCAGAGAAAGGCTGACAGCCTTGTAGGTGAAAAAGTTATTATTTTATGACTCCTTATTCATTAAAAATTAGAAATGCCATGGAACTTTAAAATTATATTATGTAAGATTCATTCACTTATTGATGCTAGTTATTTTTTTTATAAACATTCACAACTGTCTGTTAAATGAACTGAATAAAAAGCATTATCAAAAGTGGAAATAAGTAAATTACTTAGAGATTTATTTAATACAAGCAAAGCTAAAAGAATGGAAAAATATTTATTAATTTCCTTTCCACATATTCTTAATCAATACTAGTGACTCCTCTTTCAACTTCAGAAACTGCAATATAAACTTCAGTTAAAGTATACGTTGTTTTATTTATTGTATATATTTATTTGTATTCTTGAAAATGTATTTATTAAAACAAAAAAAAATATCAAAAATGTAAATAAAATGATATATGAAACAAAAAATATTTCTCTTACAGCATTATTTGGATGAGGCAGAAAAAGACAAGGAACGGTACATGAAAGAATTAGAACAATATCAACAGACAGAAGCTTTTAAAATTTTTACAAAGCGCCAACAGGAGAAGAAAAGAAAAGGTAAAAGTAATTATTTGAAACAATTTTTAGTGCTAAAAAATATTTAAAAAAACAAATTGAATAAATGTTTTTCTTTCTTTAAACATAAATATTCATTTAGAAATTATTTTTTATGAGTGCAGGTTTCTGATAAAATAATAAGAACACATTATAACTGTATTATTAATTTAGTGCTTGCATTTTGTCTGTGTGTGAGAATTATATAACATTTAAAAAGCCTAGAAAGGCACAAAAACTTATGGTCTAAGATCTACATGTGGCTCTTTATTATTTTTTTTATCACAATTCATCATCATATCAGAATAATAACTGTTATAATATGTTTTCTACTAATATGTACCTGATTTACAATGAGCAATATTTATGAGGCCCATAGCTGTAAAAATTTGTCGATATGTAGTTTAGATGAATATTAAGCTATTGCTTATGAAGTTGGTTATATGTTCTCTGAAAAATACCAGTGAGAGATATCATCTCCATTATTATAAAGAATGGTTTACAGGAGCGAAATAAAGTTTAAATTGGATGATTGAAAAAAATCGAAGAGATGTATATCACTATGCTCAGATTTTTCAAACCAATTTTTTGACTTTATTAAGCAGTGTAATTTAGAACATGTTCTTCTTGGAAGGTGATAGTATTGTATGTAAACATTATTTGCACCGTGAGATGAACTTGGACCCCCAAAATGTTCATATAGTTTGTAGTTACTATGCATTCTTTCAAGTAATGATTTAATCAAAAGAATAACATGATATAGCAGCTTGACTATAATTCATTCATCATCTTTTGAAGTTGGAAGAAAGTTATGTAGTTGATAAGCTTTTGTGGTGATTGTCAGACAAACTCTTTCATTCATTAAGATAGTATTGATGATTCATCTGATCATATGGTATGTTTATAAACATTTATTATCCAGCTATGCTTATTACAATATTGTTTTTGCATTGCATCATTGATGTTTGGAAACTGTTTTTGAAATGATAGCTCAGTTATAAATATTCTTTGTGAAACTTTTGGCAAAATATTTTGGTAAACATTAAAAAAGTTGAAAATTTTTCTTGAATAAGGTTATTTCTATTTTTAACCATATTGTTTCTACTCTTTCCATTTATTTTTTTTTATCAAACAAGTCTGGAGATTTTTTAATATTTCTTGTTCATGTATTAATTACACTTTTCTTTTTTATTTTAGCTCTCATTTTTAAAAAAATGTTTTCAGTTTTATCACAATTAAATTGTCATTTAAATCTACATCAGCTTTATATCAAATGCAATGCTAATACTATTTCTAAATTTTATTTTAATCAATACATAAATCTGATTGTATTCTTCAAAATATTTCCTGTATCAATCATCTGTCCTAAGATTGTTAAATAATTTATTCATTAGTATCATGCTATTTTCTTTACAAAGTATCACTTCCCCTCCCCCCTTATATATTTTTTCTAACCCATAGTGTTCTATAAAATTATCTTTCCTAATTTTCCACATTAATACAACTCTTCATCATTATTATACAATTTTTTTATATTCTTTTATAAGTTCAATATATGATTCAGTATTAAAAATTAAATAATCATATACACCTGGGTCTCGTTTTATGCGGATTATTTTAATGCGATTTTGAAGTTATGCGATTCATGCTTCTTTTTAATATCTTTCATATTTCATTATATTTATTAGATATCAAGAAATTAAAATTATTAATAGCTTATTTTCACTTGAAATACTTTTTTTTTTTTTTTTCAAAAATATAACCTTATATTAGCAGCTAACGTGAATATGGCTTGAAGCTGTATTTAGAATTTTAGCTTCTATGTAAATAATCTATTTATACTAATGAGTAAATAATAATAATAATAAATTTATACTTACATATAAAAATATCGCAATAAATATTCAAAAAAAATTAAACCTTTAAAATGTATATTTTGTTATATATAACAGAAATCAACAATCTTTTAGATTTTTAAAATAAAAAACAAAGATTTTATAAACTGAAAATAATCTTTCTAATGATAATGTATAATCTTTTTGTTTTGATTTCGATCTCATTCTTTTAATATAGAAACAGAAAACCATTAACACAGCATAAGACTGCAAGTGGCGCTAATAAAAATAAAGTGGCTAACAGGTTTCTCTGGGCATAATTGCTGAGAGATTCTTGACTTCATTTAAGGAGAAGCTACAATACATCACATCAGATCGAATCTGATTTTTTTCCAGTTTACAAACAAACTATCTGTAACGATTAAAATATGTATAAAAAAATGTAAAATTAAATATTGTAAAACCATTAAGCATCACATGATCACATTTCCTATACTAGCACATTAATTGTTGATAAACAGAGCAAAACTCTCCATACAGTATTGCCACCTGTGCTAAACAGAGTAATCAATGGATGCCAGAAGGCTTGTGCATAAAATCCCTATCTAATGCCTACTCATCCAATATCCCCAGACTAGTTTCTGGCTTGTGGCCTTCGTCAGTGAGGAGCTTTGGATCTGAGAGCACTGCATCTAGATCTTAGGATCTAATGCAACCCTCTAGCAACCACCTTTTATCTCTACTTAACTACTAAACTATGAGAATGAAATTGAAAAACAAAAAATATTTTCAATCTAAGCTCAATAGCTCAAATAGTCATATGGGTCTGAACTCAGTTCAGCACCCATACATTTTGGTGTCTTTGGCTCTTTTACAACCATAGCCACCATTATTCTATTAGGCAGGATTGGTGTTAAACCATTAAGCATCACATGATCACATTTCCTATACTAGCACATTAATTGTTGATAAACAGAGCAAAACTCTCCATACAGTATTGCCACCTGTGCTAAACAGAGTAATCAATGGATGCCAGAAGGCTTGTGCATAAAATCCCTATCTAATGCCTACTCATCCAATATCCCCAGACTAGTTTCTGGCTCACTGACGAAGGCCACAAGCCAGAAACTAGTCTGGGGATATTGGATGAGTAGGCATTAGATAGGGATTTTATGCACAAGCCTTCTGGCATCCATTGATTACTCTGTTTAGCACAGGTGGCAATACTGTATGGAGAGTTTTGCTCTGTTTATCAACAATTAATGTGCTAGTATAGGAAATGTGATCATGTGATGCTTAATGGTTTAACACCAATCCTGCCTAATAGGATAATGGTGGCTATGGTTGTAAAAGAGTCAAAGACACCAAAATGTATGGGTGCTGAACTGAGTTCAGACCCATATGACTATTTGAGCTATTGAGCTTAGATTGAAAATATTTTTTGTGTTTTCAATTTCATTCTCATAGTTTAGTAGTTAAGTAGAGATAAAAGGTGGTTGCTAGAGGGTTGCATTAGATCCTAAGATCTAGATGCAGTGCTCTCAGATCCAAAGCTCCTCACTGACGAAGGCCACAAGCCAGAAACTAGTCTGGGGATATTGGATGAGTAGGCATTAGATAGGGATTTTATGCACAAGCCTTCTGGCATCCATTGATTACTCTGTTTAGCACAGGTGGCAATACTGTATGGAGAGTTTTGCTCTGTTTAAATATTGTAGTTAATAAAAAAAGTAAAAAAAGTTTGTCTTGTATTAATTTTTTCCAAATATTTGAAATTTTTTATTAGTCATATTTTATTTGCTTATTTTTTTAATGCGAATTTTAAAGTAATTTTTTTTTGTTGCTTTGCTTTTATGCGAATTCTGAAAATTACAGACCCTATTCTCCATTTTTGAAGGTAAGCTAAGTCTATTTTTGTGCGATTTTTTTTAATGCGGGTTTTCTGTGGAACCTATCTACCGCATAAAACGAGACCCAGGTGTAGTTTAGTTGAGATGTCATAATGTTTGAGCATTTAATAGGCAGGGTCAGTTTGATAGTTTAATTCAGTTGAATTGAGATTTTTATTTATCTTTAAATCAATCCTGAAATCTTTAGAATTAAGTCCTCCATTCTTTTATGAATAAAATAAAACAGAACAATATAAGAATTATATGGCTTAACACAACAGTTATATATAATTGACTAAATATTATTTTTTTTTACCGAGTTGATAAATGCTAGATATTTTTAACTTATGAATCTACTGATAGAGCACATTGGTAATCTCTAGTAACCCTTTCTTTGTTTTATATGCATGCTAATTAGAATGGTGCTATTTGTTTGATATTGTTTTTATAGCACTGTTATAATATGATGTTACTTTGTAATAATCACTTATTTATTCAAATTTTGTCATGGGAAATTATTTATTTTTAAAAATAATGAATTTATATTTTAGTTTTAATTTTTGTTCATAAATATCAGATCTAATCAGGGAAAAAGCAAAGCTCTGAATTCACTTACTTCTTGTACATTGCAATGGGTGATTTTAACATATTGTCGAGATCAGCCATACTCAACTTTTTTCTTTCCTGGGCCATATATATTTGTGTGCTACATCAAGTGAGCCACAATATGCTATATAAGCAATCGACAAATAATTGGTATCACATTTTTCATGACTTCTCAATTCATGCATTCTACAGGTTGTACATCACTTTATATATCTTAGAATTAACATATTAATAAAATGCAAACACTTTTATTTGATATAAACCTTTATTTAAATAACTGTGATTTTTGATATTGAGACAAACTTTTAACAATTTTAGATTAATCTGAATTATAAGTGCTACATGCTGCTCTTAATATATCATCAAGGTATGAATCTGTAAGTCTGTTTCTATATACATTCTTCACATATTTCATTTTCGAGTAAGATTATTTACAAAGATATATCGATGCAAACAATGTGAGCACAACATTTATGAACACTTTTGAGTTTTATATTTTTCAGGCACTAATTTCCAAAATTCCATATACTCCTTTCCCTCCAATTTTCTTTTAAAAATGGCTTCCAAATTTGTGTCATTTTTAAATTCCACAAATTCATCAAATAGCTTAACATCATCATATCCAAATGCAGCTAATTGTGTAATAGTTGCTCTTTCTAAGTGCCAGGGATTTTCTATAAATAAGAGACAATTTTTAATATTTCTTAAATCTTGAAATCTACTTTTAAATTCTTTCAATAAGATAGCTAAATAATTTAAAATAATTATATAGGTTTTTGAAGAAATGTCAATACTATCTTGCTTAGCTTTTGTCAATATTGGAAAATGATGTAGTATTTGGTTTTGTATACTTTGGTAATAAATATTTAGTTTTTCTTTAAACGCAAATACTTTATTTGCCATTTGTGAAATAATTTTATTTTTGCCTTGCAAACTAATTTTAAAATCACAAAGTTTTTCTGTGATGTCACATAAAAATGCTAAAAGACACCATCACTGTCAAGTCAAGCTTATTATAAACTTTATTGTTTTTTTGTAAAAATGAAATAATTTCATGACGTAATAAAAAAAAAAATGATCCAAAACTTGACCTCTGCTTATGCCATCACATCAAAGTTTACAAAAGTACTTCACTATAATTACTATTTATTGCTTCCAAAAGATTTTTAAATTTTCTGTGGTTCACTTCTTGGGCTCGAATATAATTCACAATGCTTATGATGGTTTTCATCACAGAATCTACTTTAATGGATATGTGCTCTCAAGTTTTCTTGGTAAATTAAACAATGAAATGATAAAAGATTTGTTAGATTGTATTTCTTTTTTAATAGGGAAATAAATTTTTTTTCGGATCCAATCATTCAAAGATATCCATCAATGCACATGGAAAATAATTTTTTTATTTCAATATTATTATCCTCCAGAAAAGTACAAATACTAGTGAGAAAATCACTACCTCTAGTTTGATCTTTCATAGGAAGAAATTTCAAAAATTTTTCATAAATTGAATTCTGTTCTGTACAGTATATGATAAAAATAGCATATTATGATGTTGCTGAAATGTTAGTACTAGATTCAACAGCCAAACTAAAATATTAGCAGTTTTTCAAATCTATTATAATATCAAAAATATATTTTACAATATCTTCAATACATTTAATGCAGGTAGAATCTGGCAGTTGTAATTTCTTAATTTGTAATAATATTTGACTTTTATTATTAAATTTATCAAAGATTATATTCGAAGCATTTATAAAACATTCTTTCACAACTTCATCATCCGTAAACAGTTTCATATTTTTGCCAAATATATAACAAATTTCATATGATGCTTGTATCACCATTTCTTCTTGTGAGATTGTCACTGACATAACATTTTGTTGGTGCTGCAACGATTTCTTGAAGAAAACTAATTTTTCACTGCTTATTACAGATCCATGAGCAAAAGTGTCATTAAACAATTTATGTTTCATGGAATAATGATGATCAATGTTATATTTTTTTAATATAACACTTCCTTGACAAATCAAACATGTTGCTCAACTTTTGTTATTTAACACGACAAAATATTCTTCTTCCCAGTTGTCTTGAAATATTCTATTTTGATCTGATAATTTTCATTTGTTGCTTGAAGACATCATTATAATTTGATATAAAATACTACGCGTCTGTGTTTATGCTATTCACGTATAAAACTGTCATGCTTCACCTTGCCTTCAAAAACATGAACTATTGGCAGATTGAATTAAAGTTTCAAACTTCTGATTACTCAATTATAGAATTTGTAGTAAATATATTTGTCTTTTTAATATTATATTTGTTTTAGTTTAGTATCTAAAATGCAAATTCATAATTTGTCAGATTACAAAAAGGTTTTTAAAAAATAAATTTCTATTTATAATTGATGATAATAATCTAATGCGGTCAAATTAAAATAAAGACCATCCAATTATAAATTTCAGACGTAATTCATTGAATTCCCTATCAATATGTTCTAGAGTAAAAGTAAATATTTTTGACTAAAATCTGAAGAACAAACAAGTGGGCAAAAAAAAAGTTTAGCAAATTATATTTTCGTTTCCGAATTCAAAACATATCAATACAACTGTCAAAATTATGGATTGGCGCTCCTTGCATCCTTTGCAGAGAAAAAAAGAATCAATCAATAAGAAGCTTGAAGAGATGGATTTATGTCATTCTTATACCATTAAATGTAAATATTATTGATTTTTTACTTGAAAAAATAACTGAACTTGCTAAAATCAGTGAAATATTGCTAAAGATAGTGGGTTGAGAGTGAATACAAGCCGTATATGAAGATACTCAGGCACTTCTAGTATAGACTTGGCAGGTTTTTCAGATCTGTGAAATTAAAAAAAATAACATTATTAGTGTGTCAATAAAATAAATCACTTGCACGTGATTATTCGTTGTTTAAAAAGACAGTTACCGCATCTGTTAACTGTTAGTCTATTGCTGGGCCACTAATAAAAGCTTGTCAGGCTACAGGTTGAGTATGGCTGGTCTAGATGAAAGGGAAGTTTTAATTTAATTTGAAAGTTTATTTTTAGATGTGTATTTTCATTTATTCCAATCAGATTTTTATTAATAAAAATAAAATATATTTAATTTTTGCATCTGTACTTGTGATTTTAAGGATTAAAACAACCCAAATAGTGTGTGTGTTGGGGGCAGGGGATGATGTTAGTTGAAGGTTTCAGATGTAAGTTTTTTTATTTCTTAATATAATTTAAATGTTTTACAAATTGTAAAGTTATTTTGTTACAATATCAATTTAAACTGAAGGCTACACATATATAAATTTAAAATTAACATTTTAAGTTGTGAATTAATTGTATGTAGTCATCATTAAACTCATTGTGAAATATAAGATTAAATGCTATATAATAGTTAATAAATGGCTAAAGATTATTAACTACAAATAGGGTTGGTGGAAAGATCATCAACACCCTTATGCAAAACAGTAATTAGTGCCTCCTCCCCTTAAAAAAATAAAACAAATTCTACATGATTTATATACATTTTAATGTTTTATTAAAGATAACAAAATAAATTACTATTACATAATTATAAATATACTTTCCAAGCTTTTTCAGAACAAAATTTAGATACAATATCATCAACACTTAAGAGTATTGAATACATTGTTCTCTTTATTTATCACTGACAAATTTACCAGCCAATCTTTTTATAATTTTTAGCTTTGAAAATGATTTTTCTCCACTAGCTACATTTGTATGAAGAGTTAGTAATATTCTTAATGATATGCTCAAATGTTTGGGAATGAAACTTTTCACTTGAAAATAAATTTTTATTGCATAAGCTGCTTATTTATGCTAAGATTATAATGCATTTGTTTGTGTTTGTCTACTAAATAATATTATTGATATGCCAATTTTAATATTGCTACAAAAGTAACTAATTATATAAATCTTTATTACAGTCATTAACATACCTATTTTGATAAACAAAAGGGATAATTCTTATAAAATATTTAAACTATATAATCATTTACACTTATTCTTTAGATATCTTATGGCCTCTAATAGTAACAGTATAGACAACTTTAAACCAATAAAACATGAAACATATAAGCTATTATATTTAAATTATGGATAAATAATAATTAATATTAATTAATAATCTTTCGTCAAAACAAATTACACATGTACTACGTCATGATATTGAAATTATAATAATTATATAATTTAAATTACAATACCCATAGAACCACTTTTTTTTTACTGGATCTTTCTTCTTGAGAGAACTTTATTTCAACAAAACAACTATATATAATAATAAATAAAAACAAATATCCTTTATAACCTAAAATTCACTTAAAGTTTTTAAGAGTTCTAATTATTTTTATCTTGGTGAAATCTTTTAGAATATATTTTTTTAAAAATGATTGAAAACTTTTGGTGCTTTAATTATAAAATCACAATGTATGGAAAAAAATTATGTCTGGTAGAACAATTAATGTTGATGAAATTTTATCTTTTGAATCAATTCATTTATGCAGTAAACTTAAAGAAAATCACAATAAGTTGTTTTTCTCCATTTGAATAAGTAGAGTAGATAATTAATAATTTCCTGAGAAGTGAAATTCACTAGCATTTCTAAGAAAATTGTTTACAAAGAATAATTCCATTAATTTTTAAAACTGGATTAAAACAAATATTCTAAATGTGCAGGTGTGTACTAATTTTTTAAATATTTGCTTTAAACTATAGCAGCAACCAACTTTTGATGCTTTAGCATTGGCAAATAGCTTATAATTTTCCATTTCAAAATCATATTTAAATTTCATTTTTATCATGTATTTTATCATGATGAATATTTTCAAATGTTTTGTTTATTCATTAGGACAGTTGAGAGGTATGCATGTAATATTTTGAAACATATTTAAGTAAAATATTATATTTTAATAAAATTAAATA
Organism: Epiperipatus broadwayi; assembly: GCA_028023455.1. NCBI lineage: Eukaryota > Metazoa > Onychophora > Udeonychophora > Euonychophora > Peripatidae > Epiperipatus > Epiperipatus broadwayi. The sequence continues at coordinate 671,057 of JAQFVV010006271.1, forward strand.
TACAAATCACAATGTTAGAATAAATATTAAAATAAATGATTTTTATTTTATTTGCTGTTTTCAAAATAATTGAGATTTTATTTCAAATTTAAAATAACTCTGCCTAAATATAATATTCTTTATATTTAAATATACATGCACATTCACATTTACTTTCAAAATTAAATTTATTCACATTTACGTCAATTACAATGCATTGATATTTTTAAATTTATGACTGTTTCAAAGCAACTTTATTAAGTCACTAAAGTATGATCCACCTGTGCAGGGGGCATATTCTATCACCTGCAGCAATGGGCAATAGAGGCTACAATGATACATTTATATTCTACAACTGGGCGGTGGCTCAAAGCAATACAACCTCCTTGTCCAATAGATTAGGTATTACAGGTATCTGAAAAAGAAAAATACATTCGGAGAACAAACATCTAGAAGAAAACAAGGAGGGATATGAATTATCACAGATCAAATGTCAGTCAATCAAGGGGATGCTGCATCCATTCGAGGCAATGTTTATGCAGGACAATTGACTCTCAACCTGCCTGGCACGTCCCCAGGCACCCTCCCCCAGACACCATCTATAACCCATCAGCCAGAACTCAGTTTAGCGAGAACCCAGACCCACTCCTTGGACAAGATTAAACCACTTTGGCCCCCGTCATAAGTGGGTTGCAATTTATCTGGGTGTAACGTTAGTTCAGCATGTCCAGAACACCAACCGAATCAGGGAGGGCCACGAGAACCTTGCCAGATCATCCCCAAACCTGGATGCGGCAATGATCGCCGACCGATCCTGCCAATCAACAAACTCTTTATGGCCATTGCCTCTACCCTTGAGACTGAGAATTCAAGCAAAACCCAAAAGGGAAAAAAAAACCCCAATTAGTCTCTTGGTCTCATTAAGTCCTCAAGGTTCATGATCCAGTTCATATTATATAACCTTGTTCTGAACTAGATTGTGACAAAATTTCAATTGTGATTCTGCTCTACTGATCCTATTGAGTTCTTCTAATCCAAGTTGAGTTCTAATTCTTGATTCTTAAAGTTCCAATTATAAAATCTAATGGTTTGTATTTAGTCTTTGGGTTTTTCTTAATAATTTAAATCTAAAGATTGAATAATTAACCGCTTATATTTCTGTCTAGGCCTATAACATCCTATAAACCCATTTTTATCTCTAAATCATTGTTTTTTATCTTCTAATTCACTTCGTCATAATTCTAAGTCAATTTGAAACTTTTTTGAAAATTTTTTATTTTTGTAGTGTCCCAATTGCAGTGGGAGTGGCCCAATAACTTTTGATCTAATCATCATAAATTTATAATTTTTATGCAAGGAGGTAACTTAAATCATAATCCATAATGTTTAATTCTTAATTTGAGATTGAATTAATATTTAAAATAATTTTCTTTCCTGCAAAGTTTTGCCACTTACAGCCACTTCCGGTTTCACATCATGATATCGTTATTTTTTCTTTATGAACAATTTAACATTTGAAAAACATTTTCCCACGGTTTTGATTAATCTTTACATCTGACATGTTTCTTCAACTTTTCCGTCCTCCCTGACTGGTTTGTAGTTGTTGAAAGCAGTTTTATTTCTTGGTATCAGGAGTTACATTTGAATTCTCAGGAATATCATTGTTCAACATTTTTTCTTCACTTTTATTTTTACAGGTATTAATTTTATAATCGTTTTAAATTAGTTCCATCATCAAAATTAGGATTTTTGTTATTATTTCCTATTTTGAGTTATTAGATTACATTTTAAATTCGTTTATTTATTTCCTATTTTGAGTTATTAGATTACATTTTAAATTCGTTTTCTCGGTTTTAATCTTGTCTTAATGATTCTAGTAATTACTTTTTTAGCTTTTATTTGATTAATGGTAGCCATTTGCATAGAATAAAACGATTGATAAGTTGCGTTATCTTGACTTAAAATTTCTTGAAAAGGTGTAAAAAACAAGTAACCACTTATGCTTTATCATGCATCTTCTTACCAACTCCCTTCTTGAATATGTGAATCCTCCCATTCTTGTGGAGCCAGTGAACAGCGAACTGCTCCCTCTCGCAACAGGATTAAAAGTTTATGTCACTACTGTAAATAGTTTTACTATTATTTGTACACTATTATAAATATTGCCTTACTCATTCTATTTTAACTAATTTATGCACATGTATACAATTTTATATATTTTATTAGTATATTGCCCTCTCTATGTTTTTTTTTTAAAGTTATCTGTACTGTTTTTAAAACTAAATAGAAACCCATGATTTTTCCAAAATTATTACAATAATTTCAAACACTATAAAAATACGGGGGAGCCTTGTTGGATTTTTTTTTTTAAATTTTGCTTGATATAGTAAATTTAAGATAATATTATTTTTATAATAAGCTAATAAAAATTTTGAAGTTATATTTATTATTATTTTAGAGATACCAAATAATCATCACAATATATAAAGGCATGGATAGCAATAGTAAAACCGACTGTTCCATTTTCATGATGTGAAATATGGATTGTGTAAACTCAGTGTAAGAAGAAATAATAGAGAATATCATAAGAAAAAAACAGACTATGAAATTATAATTGACCAATTACATTTCAAGAAGTGATTGGTTTTTTTTTTTTACATTAATATTCATAACAACAAAAATGTATTCATAATTCTGCACTGTTTTTGTGCCCCTAATGTATTGGCACCCTCATGCCTTGTTTACTTTGCTTACTGCCTTTCACCAGCCCTGACTAACTAATCAATATTTATTTGACTCTTAATTGATTAGTTTATAGTTACTTATTCTTTTAATTTAATATATTAATTGTTTTGATTATTATTGTCATTAGTCTACATGTATATTTGAATAATTACTAAACCCCTTGGTCTAAATAACCACTAATCATTTATCAATAATTCCATTTATAAAACTTATTGTACTGAAAACATATCTTTACCATTAGGTCTACTGATGTCTTGGAATAATGTACTTTTTGACTTTCATAATCTTTTTCTCTTAATTCATCCACCTTATAATTATAGTCTTACAATAAAATGATAATAAATTTACCATTTCCTTTAAATAGTTTATCTTTTTAATATTCCAGTATACTTTAATTCTAATCAATTTTAATTAACGCATGTAGCTAGTTTTATGCACATGATTTTAGGAATTTATTTCTTTATAGTTAGATTTATTTTCTTTCCTGGTAATTGCAAATCTTTTTCAAATTCACCTCTACAAAATAGTCCTATAACATTTTTAAAAAATCTACTATTTATAAATTTAATGTGTTTCTAAAATAATTAAGTTTTACTAAATATACATTTAAACTCACCAAAGAATTAAATGCTTAAGAAATGTCATTATACTGATAGTAAATCTAAAAAAAAATAAAATGAAATGTGATAGAAATAAACAAATAAAATTTATATATATGTACAAAAAAAGAAAAAAGAAAGGATGAACTTTACATGTAACTCAAAATAATTCCACCTACTAATATGAGATTAAAAAAAAAAAATTGTTAAATTCAATAACAAAAATTATTATGGTCCTCAAAACATCATAATATATCTATAAATTGTGATTGAGATTGGGATTTACCAAAACTAAAAATTAATCTTCAAGAACAATTTAATATGCATTATAGTGATTGATAAACAGATCAAAATTAAAGAATATTGTAATTACATGCTACATAAAAGGTTATAATACAAGCACGTAATCCAGCTATATATTGTAATGATAATCACCCTTTTAACAAATGGAAATTGATCAAAATAACCAATAAATGACAATATTCACAAATTATATTTTTTAGACTAGGAGAATTATAAATAGTGACTGTGTACATAGTGGAGTGATTATACAAATTTTAATTTTAATTGACTAATTTCTAATAGTCATACATAACAATCAGACTGAACATACATAAAAAAACAAATTAATGCAGATTCAATCATATTTTCTGATCGTTACCCCAAACATCATGTTAACAATATGATTAAATGATAAAATAAAATAATCTATTTAGAATTCGGATGAGAAATAAACGTGCAGCAAAATTATTAACAATAATAATTTTAATGAACAAACCGAATAAGAGTAATATATATATATAAATTGTATTTGCATATTTATATCTATTATCATATGAAAAGCATGCATGATAGGAAAAATCTTTATTGATTTATAATAATTCCTAAACATTAATTCTTATTAAGTGTGCGGTCAATACATTAAAAAAATTAAAACTACCCCAAATCTAAAATTAAACCAGACCAGAATAAAAATAATATTAAAACACAACCTAAGGTTTCACTGCTACAAGCAGACTTCTCAAGTGTAAAGAAATAATAAAAAAAAAACACACATTATATATACTATTAAAAACTACCCACAAATCCATTCACTTCCCATCCACCCTTAATATTAAAAGAACTCTTAAATAAGTTAATTGCTTCAGAATCATAAATTTTCAATAATAAAGACTCTTTAATTCTTCTTTTGATTTCATTTCTCTCAAAGAAGACAACCTTAGCTTCATCAAAATCAATAGTGTGGCCTGTATCTTTTTCATGGACATACGAAGCAGAACTAAGATATCTATTTTTAACTCTACTTTTATGAACCTTTACTCTTTCATTTAAACTCAAACCACTCTGACCTATGTAAACCTTCTTACAAAATAAACAAGGAATAAAATATACCACACCAGGAATAGTTTTTCTATCAAAAACTTCCTTTGTATTATTCAATAAATTATTCAATGTAACACCCCTTTTCCAAGCAATTTTATTTCCAAACAATTTACTATTTCTACACACAATTTTATAAGAAGACAATTTAAATGGCAAAGAAATAAAATCATATTTTTCTTTAACCTTTACATCCTTACAAATATTACTATTAAATAAAATACTTTTAACAAATTTATCAGAGTATCCAACACTTAAATAATCTTTATAAAATTGATATTTCTGAAACAAAGCTACCCCACTAGAATTATTTAATTTAATATTCCTATGACAATAATTCCTTAAAGCAGCTACTTTATGAGATACAGACTGATAGCTATCAGGTTTAATTATAGATCTTAATTCTTTACTTTTAACTAAATGACTCCAATAAACAATTATTTCTATATTTCTAATCCAAATCTAAAAATTTTAACTCAAATCTAACCCCCTCCTTCTAAAATTTTATAAGGATAACAATTAAACTCATTTACAATTCCTTCAATTTACTATTCTCACACATAAACATCTCAACATACTACAATAATTTCATATAAACATTCTTTTAATAATATTTCCTCTTCCTAAAACTAATATAAACGACATACAAAAATAATATAACCTATTATCCACCCTTCTTAATCTTATAAAAATTACCTTTATAAGTAAACAATCCCAATAAAAAGAATCTTTAATTCCTTAATTTTATTTTTTGATAAAGACTTTCTTAATCACAAAACATCAATACTGCTTACCTATTAACTGATACTATTTCAATATCTAAACTCCAAATACTACTTTCCATTTTAAAATTATTAATCTTATCAAAGCCTCAAAACTTACTAAATTTCTCTGTTAATAGGTTGAGTATTGTTTCTTTTGTCTGTTTTAAATTCTTTATCAAAAATAATAAGGTATAAATTCTTTAGTTATTTCAGTTTTAAATATTTTATAAGTTGGTTATTTTATTTTTCTCCTTTAGTATGTTCTTTATATATTTTATGTTATAGAATTGTTTATTGTAAAATTGCAATATGTTGATGTTGTTTATTTGTTGTTGAGATGTAAATTGAAGGAATTTGTAAATAGTTTAATTGTTTGATCCTTCTATAAAATTTGTGTTAGAAGGAGGGGGTTAGATTTTGGTGTTAAAATTTTTAGTCTTTTGGTGATTAGAAAATAGAACTATTGTTTATTGTCTTTTTAAAAGTAAAATTAAGATCTATAATTAAAGATAATCAGTCTGTATCTCATAAAGTAGCTGCTTTAAGGAATTATTGTCATAGAATATTAAATTAAATAATTCTAGTGGGGTAGCTTTGTTTCAATATCAATTTTATAAAGATTATTTAAGTGTTGGATACTCTGATAAATTTGTTAAAAGTATTTTATTTAATAGTAATATTTGTAAGGATTAAAGGTTAAAGAAAATATGATTTTATTCTTTGCATTTAAATTGTCTTCTTATAAAATTGTGTGTAGAATAGTAAATTGTTTGGAAATAAGAAAATTGCTTGGAAAAGGGGTGTTACATTGATAATTTATTGAATAATACAAAGGAGTTTTTGATAGAAAGACTATTCCTGGTGTGGTATATTTTATTCCTTGTTTATTTTGTAAGAAGGTTTACATAGGTCAGAGTAGTTTGAGTTTAAATGAAAGAGTAAAGGTTCATAAAAGTAGAGTTAAAAATAGATATCTTAGTTCTGCTTTGTATGTCCATGAAAAAGATACAGGCCACACTATTGATTTTGATGAAGCTAAGGTTGTCTTCTTTGAGAGAAATGAAATCAAAAGAAGAATTAAAGAGTCTTTATTATTGAAAATTTATGATTCTGAAGCAATTAACTTATTTAAGAGTTCTTTTAATATTAAGGGTGGATGGGAAGTGAATGGATTTGTGGGTAGTTTTTAATAGTATATATAATGTGTGTTTTTTTTTATTATTTCTTTACACTTGAGAAGTCTGCTTGTAGCAGTGAAACCTTAGGTTGTGTTTTAATATTATTTTTATTCTGGTCTGGTTTAATTTTAGATTTGGGGTAGTTTTGATTTTATATTGACTAGTTTAGCTTTATGCTTGTAATGATTAAAAAAATTATATAAACTTCAGTTAATTACCTCTTGATATCTTTGTGCATTCATGTTTTATTAGTTGTGAATGTAGATATGTGGCCATCAAAATTATTTTATATGTCTGCAATTTTCCAATATCCTAACTTCTCGTGGTTTGTTTCAATAGTAGTTTATTCCCATATAATTTTTCCTTTTATTAACAGCATCAAAATTACATAGATTTATGAACTAATTCGTAGAAGAATATTTCCATTTATTAATAAATTAGAAGTCAAATTTTCCTATAGCAAGTATCATATATTTTCAGCTTCTGACATTAATTAATAGACTGGCAGAATTGAAATTAATTTCTAAGGCATTCCTTTGTTTACATATCCGTAGTCAGCTACACTACTAGAAAGATCAGGGTAAGGCATTCTGGATATTTTTTACCCCAGAAACTGCATTATCAATTTAAACAATCACTACATTTTTAATTAACTTTCCTCTTATAAGTGACACAACAAAGAAGTGATGATTGCCTTCTTTTTTCTAAGACAGATGATCTAAGTTTCCAATTGGTTCACATAGCAATGTTGTTTTAAAATAGGCAAAATTGTCCATACAGTAGTGTCACTCAGTGCAAGCCAGAGTAATCTGGATGCAAGAAAGTTTGGCATAAAATCGCTATCTAGTGCCTACTCATCCAATATCCCTGACTAATTTCCAGTTTGTGGCTTCTATCAATGAGGAGCCTTGGATCTGAGAGCAAGCATAAGAAATGGTGATCATGTGATGTTTAATGGTTTAATTATTTTACAATAGTTAACTTTATTCTAAAATAAAGAATTGTAATAAAATTTTAATTTTTATAATTATTCTTATCAAATAAATTATTTTATAATTCATTTACACACATGACTTAACATTCTAAAATATATAATAATAAAAAAGATGCACATAAAAGCCATACATGTAAACACAGTCATGGAGATTACAATATATGGTATATTAAAACTGTCATGTAGCTATACTGTTAATCAGGCAATTTTGGTTACTTATTTCTGAATTAATAATTTTGCTTGTTAAAGTTAAATGTTAAATGTAATGCCTATTTCAAAAATATTAAACAGTAACTATTAAAATATAATATAAATTGAATATACATTTGAATTACATTTTGAATCTTATTGTAAACATTTATTTTTGTATTCTTTTGATAAAAAAAAAAAACTTCTTTATTATTTTGGCTTTCTTATTAAAAAGTTGATAGAATTTATCACCCCTCTCTCCCCCATCTTTTACAGAAGTGTTAATTGATTAAAAACTTTCAGCTACTATCTTTATGTTATCTTATTTAGACTTTTTTTTTTTCATCATTTTTCTCTTCTTGGAAATGTATTTAAACAACTAAATAATTATATTTTATACCAGCCCTTTATGCTGATTTATTTAGAAGTTTGTTTCTTCATGAAAGTACTTTAAAATGTTTAAAAACTGATTATTTTCAGCTGCTTATTTAAAGATTGTTTTTTCTTCTTTTAAAATTTTTCTTCATGGAAATGTATTTAAACATGTACACTGATTAACGTTTTGAGTTACACATTTTTGCCCCTTTTTTAAAAAATAAGTTAATTGATTATCAACAAATTTTACATTAGCTTAATAAGAGATTAGGATTTTTTCCTTTCGTTTTTACTTTAAAGCAAACAAGGAAATGATTAAAGTTGAAATCTGCAACCTTCATTTGAACTTATTTAAAATCTAATTAATTTTTTTATGTTTTATGTTATTCTATCAAGTATATTGAAATAAATAAATGGATTAAAATTTTTATTGCTAATTTCATTTTTATTTATTTAAAAATTTGTTGTTTTTACCGAAATTAAATTTTTCATTTATTATTTTTTTTTTTTAAAAAAAAAAAAAAAAAAAATGAAAATCATGCATAAAGACTAACTTTTTCAGAAAGATAAAATAGAAACAGTGCTTATTTCACTTAGGTTTATTATTTTTCTGATAATTACTGAATTGTATTTTTTTTTTATTTTAAAATATAGTGTTTTTATAAACTGTGATGAGTTTATAATTTTGTTTTTTATTAGTATACTGATAATTTACTGAACTATATATTTTTTTTTTTAATTTTAAAATGTAGTATTTTTATACACTGTGTTGTGTTTATAATTTTGTTTTTAATATGTGTAAATTCTAGATTGAATAAAAAAAGATTTCTTAAATAAATCATAACCTGTGATAAAATATTAAGACTATCCTTATATTAATTTGAAGGCACTATTGCAATTTGAATTGGATTTATTAATTGCTAAATTTTTGGTTGTTGGATTACTGGTGTTATATCTGCACAATATTATATCTATCCCTTTGAGTTAATGATATGGCAAACTGAAAGTCTAAAATTGATAGATCAGATCTTGATTTCACTTCTGGGTCTTGAATGCCATAAATCCTCCCAATTAATAAGCTATTATTAACAAAAAGTTACTTGTTAATAGTAGATAAATACTTATTAACTTTTAATAATATGAATTCAATCTTACAGATAATTTAAAGTACCAAGTTAACAAAAAAAAAAAGTTAGAGAACTGAAATTATGGTCAAAAAAAGAGAAAAGAATTAAATAAAATAAAAAAAACATACTTTTTTTGTATAATTATTAGATGTAATATAGTAAGTTGGTATAAATTATTTAAGTAGCATTTCTTTTAGCATAATTTTCATCCGTATAATTTTCTAGGTTTTACAATAGTATATTCATTTTTCGTGAATCTTTTCATGTCATAGTTGGTTGTCCTCTTTTACTTTCAATATTTTCAAACATCATATTCTTTTCCAATAAATTTAGTTTTCTCAATTTGAGAATAATATAATAGAAATTTGGTGGGCAACTAATTGACCCAAATAATTTCTAAGTAGCTTATTTTTATGTAATTTTTTTTTCTACCATTAGTTTTCTTATTTATTGTTTTCATTGTAGAGCCACTGCACATTGTAAGCATGTAACCCATAAGAAGAAAGAGGTTAAATTATATCCATATGTATCTTCTTAGTGTGAATAAAGTTGTTATTTGAAACTAATAGTTTTACTATCTTTCTTTGTACTTCATGCAAAACTTCAGTTGACTTCAATACTTTTTGCATTTTGCTTCTCTAGAATTCAACTTTCAAATCCTTAGTGTATATGAAATACTATAGCTCGAATAAATATGATTTATACTTTTAAATTATAATTACCCACTTTTAAAAATACTTTCCAAACTTTTCTTTGCAGATGTGTTTGCAATGGATTTCTTGAATCTGGATTTTTTGTCATTTATGAATGATTCAAAGAAACAAATAGTGATGACTTTGATGGGTTAAAATTAGCTGCTAACTCTGTTATCATGATCTTTGTATTCGCTAATCAATGAAAAATATCTTATTTAGATAAATAAAGATTCATTTCATTGCAAAAAAAATCTAATAATTGGAAAAGGTGAAAATGGAATATCAGCATCAGAACTGTCACCAAGAAAACATATTTGAAATTGGAATTCGTGTAATTATTTTTGCCACAGATTTGTGATGATTTCTAAATGCATTATTTTATACAATGGCAGTTACCCAAATAGATTTTTGGCAGAATAGTTTATCATATTGACTTCATTATTCTTATCGTAGAAAATAATGATCTTTAACTTTGTTCATAGGAATTACATGTAGTGTGGCTGTGATATCTCCTTGTGGTTTGACTCAAGAATGTCTGACCTAGAATCAGGAAGTTCCAGGATCAATTTTGGCACTCATAGCTCTGGCGTTCAAACTTCTTATTAACTCTTGAGCTATAAAGCTATTAGCCTTTTTTTCTATGCATACATCATGCATCATAGCATACATTTATTTTGTTGATAAGCTTTGTTAGACACTTTTTTATGCTTATAGTAATTATATATAAATTAATATTATAGTATAACAAATTTAAAAAAAGTAGTAATGTAGTTTTCATGTTTTAGAGAATGTGTGTTCACTCATTCACTCGAAAAAACAGAAATAATAAACTTATATTTTTTTTTATTTTTTTTTTAATAAAATGAATAACTAAATGTCAGACTGTCATTGCAATTAAATATGCTCTGGACAATATCCTTTTTGTTCAATGACCTTTTGTTTCTTTTGGAAATGAGGTAATAGTCTTATTGCCAATAGACTATGGCTTCTCTAGCTGTTTTAATGTTTTTAAATCTATATTGACTTCAGAATCTATACAGTCACTCCTGCTTGTTGTTATTCATTTCAGATTCCCTTTTCAACTTAAGCTTTTAGCCACAATATGAGAATGATTTACGGTTCTTTTTTTCTGCCACTACTAAATCCATAAGTTTCATTTTATCATTTAAGAAAGACGCATTGCAGATTTTATTAAATTTTGTAATACTTCTATTTTTATACTTAGGAAGCATTTTACTATGCAAAATACTGTACACATCAATATAAGCTGAAGAAACATTATTAATAAATGTGACTGCATGCAATGCTCTGAGATGAAAAAATGGTTGCTACTGTATTGTAAAAGTTATTAAATTTACAAAATTTAATGTTTTTTCTTTTTGTTTATTTATATATATTTTTTTAGGATAGTGTATAATTAAAATAAAATAGGTAGTGATACAGCATATATTGTGACTTCACTGTAGTCAGTTCAAGAAACTCAGGTGCATGATTGAAAAGGGTAATCCATATGGTGGTTGGATAGTGAACAAGATAAATATGACCATACTTAAGATAATTTATTAAAAGGTTGTCAGAATTTTTATGTTAATTTGAGTGAAGCAAAATTATTTTCAAATCTTTTAAATGATTAATGTAAAGGGTATTAAATGAATATGTGTTATTTGATTTTGTAAATACTTACACACACACACACACACACAGAGAGATGAATGTCTAGCCATTCATTAGGAAACAGTCTTGTTATTTAGAAATAAAGAATAATTGAACTGATCTCTAAAGATCTTCAAAGTTGAAATAAAAAAGAAATAATGGTACTATCAACACTAATTCCTTATTAGTCAATATATTTTGTTCCAAGCCTCTCTGTAGATACATGAACCAATGGATAATATACATGTTTAACATGTATACTTACTTCTATGATACAACATATACATACTGTTTTTCTGAAGGTTTGTGATGGTGGTGTTTTAGCTGTTTTTTTTTATGGTTTTTCTCTCTCTTTTATTGTGTGTGTGTGTTTTTAAAAAAAGTTTTTTTTTTTTTAAATAAATTATTAAAAAAAAAGTGTATCAATTTTTTAATAAAAAAAAAAAATTTTTAAAAAAAAATATATACTATTATTTAAAATAAAAAAATATTGTATAAGGGTGTGGGTTTTTCTTTTTGGGTGGGGGCGAGGGGATGGGGGGGGTGGGTGTTTTTTTTTAATAGCGGGGGGGTTGGGAAAAATACAACATATACATACATCTATGAAGTAATTTAATTTTAAAATGTACACTTCATGATTAACAAAAAATAAATAAATAATGCAGTTATAAAACATTACAGTAATGAATTGAGAGAGTGAAAAAGCAACATCACGACTGAGTTTTCAAGATGTTAGTATATGATTTATGACACTTTCATCATCCAGTTGCATATGAAATTTATGAATTTAAATTTACACATATATATATATGTTTAGAGTTTGTTTTAATGTTTGGTTTATTGAAAGCAAGGATAGTGAGTCAACAGACATGAGGGGAGAGAATCTTTTTTAATTAATTGCAGTATATATGTATATTGAAAAAATTTATTTTTGTTATTATGTTTAAAGAAATTTACACATTTTGAATGTGGGTGGGTTTTTTTTTTCATAGAAAGTGAGGAGGGAGGATGGAAACTTGTTAAAATTCAGAAACTATGATTACTTAATATATTCTTTTTTGCATTTTTTAATTTTTTGACTTTTATCTAATTTTTTTATTTCAGTTGAGCTTTTAGATGAAAACGACAGTAACCAATCTGGAATAAACGGAACATCTACGGAAGTAAGTATTATTACTTGCTAGAATTTATTAATATTAAAAGTTTTTTTAAATATTATGTATTAGGGTGATTGCAAAATTTTATTTATTATATTATGTTTTATTTTAAAAATAAATTTTAACAGAAAGGCAAGGATTCCCAATTATTTTGTTCTAATTTTATAGTGTAATGTTTTTTTTAAAATATAAAAGAAAAATAATCATTGGTTATTTAAGTACCGTAACTTTTTTATATATTGTAGTAAGAAGCAATGTTCTATTGATAATTTCAGAAGAATGGTTATATGTTACTACAGAAGTCTTATTACTGGTTAATGATATTTTATATTTTAAATTTAAGGAAGAATTTTAGTATATAACAAAGGGATAGATTATGGATTGTTCTATTAGTGGGATTTTATTATCAATTGTAATTGACTCTATAGAGGAAAGTATAATTGATAAGTAAATAAAAATAAGGAAATATAGAATATCATAGATATGTTGATATAATTGTAATAGGAAATAGCAGATGTATTATTATTGCATTTAAAGAATTGAATAATAAAAAGTACAATATTAAGTTTACATTGGAAAAAAGAGGAGAAGGGATTAAAATGCTTAGACATTTTTTTTTAAAGAAAAGGAATAAATGGTGAAATACTTATTTAACATTATATTGAGGATAAAGAAAAAAAGAGGTATAATTGATTCAAATTCATATCAGCCATAGTCTCGGAAAATAGCAACTGTGGAAGGATATAAGTTAAAAAATGATGGGTTATCTTTGAATGCAGAAAAAGTATTTGAGCAGAAATTGGAATTTAAGAATTTGGAATTTGAAAAATTGGAATTTGAGAATGATTATATTAATATGAGTTATAAAAGAAAAGATATTAAAAAGATTTTCAGTAATAAATATACTAATAATACAAGGATAGTATAAAGCCTATGTATAGATAGGGCGTTTCAATTCTATATTCAGAATGTGTATATAAAACATTGATAATAGAAAAGTTACCTGATGATATTAAAGTAGGATGGAAAAATAGTAAATCTTTAGGGGAATGGATTTGTAGTGCAAAAAAGATGGAAAATATTAAAAATAGTGTAGGGTTAGTTTATGCATTGTGATATATGTAGGTCAGACAGGAAAGTCTGCCATTGAAAGAGGTAATGAGCATGATAGGGCAATTAATAAAAAAGGGTATACATTTTTTGGAAACTGGTCATAGAATGAATTGTGAAAAAAATATTCAGGTAACAAAATATGTTAAAAATTATAAGTATAGAAAATATTATCAAACTTTATATATTCCAGAAAATTTAAACAAATATGTAAACATAGTTAAAGGCCCAGCACAATTAGGTAGGAAATTGGCATTGTTAGAATATTTGAAATTTTAGAAGTATAATTAAAATATTATTTTTGTAGATAGTTTTATAAATGTATATAAAAAAGGATTGTTAAAAGTTTATTAATTTTTATGTGTATATTGCTAATTATGTTTATTGTTGTACAATATAAATAATATTCATTGGTTGGAGTTGTTATAGAATAGTTGGTTACATGATTAAGGTTCCAATAAGTAACTAAAGCTTGATTAGATGTATTAAATAAATTTTTATAATTATTTTTAGTTGTCTATTTCAGTTTTATTTAAGATTGATTCTTTTAAATTTTATAAGAAAGACAACATTATGGACAAATTTTTTAAAATTGAAATTTGACCATTTAAAATATATATTTATATACAAATTTTGAAATCCATCTGTGTCTGAAAATTAACTAACAGTATTTATTGTCTGCACATAAATATTTTCTGTGTTTTGAGGCAGATCAAAAGTTTTTTATTGAATTGTATGACAGTAATCCTATGAAAACAGAATAATAAGGGTTGATATTTCATTGAGATTGTGATGCTCTTCTCACAAATGTGTATTTAATATCATGTGCTTTTATGTAATAGATGTAGTCAATTTTAAAATATTCACTTGAGAAATACAAAAGTCCAATGTGCCTTTCAAGTGGATATAAAATGCTGTCAGCACAATAGTTGAAATAATTTTCATTCAAAAAATCATAATTGAAAACAGATGTAATAATATGTATGAAGAAGTACACTCTGAATGCACATCATATCATAAGAATTCATAAATTAAACTTACTAGAGGCAATTTTATAAACTTTCAAATATTGTAATTTATCAGATAAAAAATAGTTTAGTGTTCCATCAAATTTCCATACTGTTAAATGTATATATTGTATGTATGTTCTCAGTGCTACGGTTTAAAAAATCTTGGTTTATAGAGAATTTTTAAAATTTATATACATGTAGAATTTATATATGTATTAATATTATTTGGCTAGTCATAAACCAGATAATAAAATAAAAAAGAAAAACTTATCTAGAAGTAAACTGAGGGAAAGTTAAGACGACTTTAATTTCTGAAGTATACAAATTTATATTCAAACAAATTAAAATTAGCATAATTTATTGGTAAAATATAAAATAATAAACATGACATAACTATATCTTTGTACTTGTAACATAAGTTGTTAGAAACAATTCTTTTAATTCTATTCCAAGTGAATTTTATTCAAATTTCTTATTGAGAAGACCATAAACTAAAAATTAGTTTGGTAATGGGGATGTAATATTACTGGATGTGGATATAATGGCACTAACCATCTAATATCCACTAATTATTCAATTTTATAGTAAATTTAGATAATTTTTTTATTAAATATATGTATTGTATGTTAAGTTCTCTGAACCAAATGAAGATAGTTGAAATATATAGTTTTATAGTAGGTATCAGTATCTTTCTTTATATTTATGAGTGACTATATATTTACACACTTTTGCCATTTGTTTAGCTGTTTAATTATATATATATATAAATTAAGATGATTTATGTATCAGTAGATTAAAATATATGAAATAATAAATATAGTCACAAATGTTTTATTAACAGAAACAACAAATATTGTATCTATAAAAGTAATAGAACATTAATAGCATTGAAATAGAAGTAAATCTATGGCAAAGTTAGCCAATAAAAGAAACTATTGATAAAATAATTTGAATTTATCTGAAAGTGACATAGATAATGTTGTTATTCTATAGACATATTTTTTAAAATAAAAAAATTATAGAAATTATATATATTTATTTTAGTTCAGCAGGTTATAAAGATTCTCTTTTTACACAGTAGATTGGTTCTAGAAAATTACGTGTAAAAGAAATTCATGTAAAAAAATGCATTGTATATATGGAAAATAAGGAGATTGGTCCTGTACCTAAGAAATCTATGAAAATAATTAAATAAACTATGTGAAAAACTTTGTTAGAGTGTTATATTTTTTTGTGTGCTATCAATTTTACTTCATACTCATTGAACGCAAATAAAAAATGAATTATAGGAATATACATTTCATTTGAAAGTGATAACATGTACAATGAAATACTCATTGGTTTCTCTATACAAGCCATCGAAAACATTAAAGTTCAAAGCACATGACTTCCACATTATAAATATATAAAAAAATGAAATAAAGATTATTAATATAATTTATTGGAATTTATTATTTTTATTTCATTTAACTTATTAATTTTTTTAAAATAACTAACACATTCGAAAAGAGACATTATAGGCCACCAGAACTGTACATTTATCAAAAATACAGGCAACATCTTGCTTGTCTGTAAAACAGAAAAGTATTCAAGATTTTATGCATTGTTACTGTCTGACAATAAACACATATGTTTGTGCATGATTGAAATACCATTGCTAGTTAATAAATATAAATGTAAATAAAATTAAATTTTTTTAATATCAATACTAAGAAGGATTTTTTTTTAAATACCAAATGTCAAAATGAGCAGTATCAAAAAGGTTATGTCTCTTTCAAAACAAAATGAAAAAACATTACAATACAGACAAACAAATTTCTCCATTTGCAGGAATATTGCTGAAAAGATTTTTGTTTTTAAAATAATGAGAAATAGAGATGAAACTTTTTTTTAAAAAAATTAGATGATAATAATAGGTATAATTTTTTTTTTAGTTTTGTGATATAATTATAACAAACTCTACTTTAGAAACAAATCTGTAAATAAACACAGAATTAAAAACATTTACAATCTTCAAAAAAAGAAAATAAATTAAAAATTTAAAATTACTTTAAGAATATAAGATGATTATTTTTAAAGCCTTCCAGACAATCATATTCGTTTCTTCATTTTAGTCATGGTGTCACAGCAGTTTTAATCCCGAAATGCCATTTTTTTTTGTACCGATTATGTTATTTTAAAACAACTTATGTAAAAAGAGAATTTTTTTTTTTTAAACTCTTGTTATTTCAAAATCATGCAAAAAAAAAAAATGTGTAAAAAGAGAATTAAGTATATTTTTATTCTTGTACACATAATGAGATTCTAAATGATTTGCTAATGGCTATAGGAGAGAAAAAAGATTGTATAATTTTGTGATTCAGAAAGTTTATTAAAGATTGTCTCTTAATTGCTCCCACTCTATTAAAAAATTTTTTTACTGCAGCATATTATTCTACATGCTGCTAAGTAGCTGATGAGAATCTTGAATAGATATCTGAAAAGCAGTTTGAATTTAGAAAAGATTGAGTACCAAAAAATTTAGTCTAGATAGTAAAGACAATTATTGAATAATATATAGAAGACAGAGATTTCTTATTGATCTTAAAAAACTGCTTGATAGGTTAATTGGATTGTTTTATTGGATATTCTGAAGATTAACAACATAATTTGGAAGGAGAGATGATTTAGGAAATTTGCATATGAATCATAAATTAATTGTAAGAAGTAAATGGTCTCTCGGAAGAAATATATGTTTAGGAAAAGTTTTAGACAAGAATGTTTTTTTGTTTGTTTGTTTAGTATTTATTTAGATCGATTATTAAATTAATATAAAGATGGTGTTAGTATTGAAACTGTAAGATTTGAGTTCGAATCTTAGTTTCACCTTAGTTATATTTATTTTATCGTCTCCTATCCACCCCATCTAAATTTAAACCCTCAATATTGGACTGTATAAAAAGCTAGTTAAATATGCCTCATGCATACGCACTCCAATATGAGATATTAACGCACTAAAATTAATTTATTAAATCTAGAATATTTAATATTTTGTATTAATTATTATTTAAGTCAAAATTATATAGCATTTTAATTTATAAAATCTACTAGAAAAGTTGTTTTAACCTTTTAAATATTTAAGTGTATTAAAAATAGAAATTCCCTACTAAGCATTCTTGTAATTCATAATGGGTGGGGAGAGACAATAGAAGAGAGAGAAATGTTCCTAAAAGTTTTTAATTAGTTTTAAAAAAAAAAGCATCTGCAGGATAATGATGTCATAGGTAAAATACGTAATAGAGTAAATTAAAATGTTCCGATTGAAATGACAAATGGAACATGTGCTCTTAATGCATTGTTTTACCTGTGGATATTTTAAAGCGGACCTGAAAGGCGAACAAATATGCAATGTGTGATGGATCCGGGAGATAAAGGAAAAAAGTATATAAAGTCTTGTTTAAATGAAAATGGGCTAGCTAGCTATCTATCTATTTGAGTCTCCAAATGTCAAGCTAAGTTAATGTTAAATGTCTAATCTGCCATCTGCTTCTTAGTAAAAATATGTTTTTCACGTATAACATTGCGATGCCTGAATAGTAGGTGTTAGCTATTCTCCTCCGAGTGGGAGATGCACTGGATCATTTGCTGTAATCCGTCTACTGCTGCCTAATTAACTGCCACTTACAATGATGATCATTTGAATGAAGTATTAATGGAAAACTACTGTGCTGTCATTCAACTTTCATGGTCTTTATTCAAACTAGAACTCTTACCTTTAATTTGTAATATTGTTATGTATAACACCTCCGAATGTAAATCCTTTTAAACCACTAAGCTTCTTAAAATCTGTAACTTTGTAATGTTTAATGACTATGATCTTTCCTTTTCTTTGGGTATTCAATCCTATATTTATTTATTTATTGACGTAATTAATTTCATGCCTCAATAATTTCTGACCTAGCCTCTTAACTCTGTCAAATGTTAGCCTTTGCCAAAATGCACAAAGTTATTAAATAATATATTTATAATAAATTATATTTATGAATCAGCTAGCTCGGAAATTATAAAATCTTTGTATTTTGTAAATTATTTTTCGGATGCGTCTCATTTTATATTAATATGCTTTCTTGTATTGTCAAATAATTAAATGAATTATCTTATCTTCTGAGACGCATCTAACTTTCATGATTAGCTATGAGTGTGGGTGTACCATAATATGTGCAGGCGGATATTTTAGCTTGGCAATAGAGATATGCTAGAATTATTATCTTTATCCTTTTATTATTAATTTCGATTGGTATCCATTGAATTTGACGTTATAATTAAACCAATCTAATGTTAGTTGAGGGTTTGTAAAATAATCCATAAATGTGGGCCTTGGGAGTGAGTCATCATTTTTTGGCAATTAAATATAAATCTTGTTCTATTATAAATGATAGGTGTTATTACTGAGCGATGCCAAAGTTTTCTTGTATTTTAAGCCAGGGAAATCACCGGATACTTATATTTATAGGTATCGTTCCGCTCCATTAGGAAGGGTATAGTTCAAAGTGCTCCCATGGAAAGCTGTGTCTGTCATGCAGTCGGGTGGTTAATGGCAGAAGTTCCTGCACACCCGGATTTGCTTATATGACCGGTCTCGTAGGGTCCCCGGTAGAAATCTCACCCACGAGTTTATATTTCCCTCCTGGCTTACATCTCAAAGTTTCGCTCTGTTATATTATTATATGGCATCTCTATCAATATCACCTCTTGTCTAGTTAATTATTCTTTTATTCTCTGCTTATGATTTCACTTCCCAAGTCTCCCATGTTCTTTGCCCTCAAATAACAGGCCCTCTGTAGAATTAATCATTAATATAAAACTTTATATATATACAATCTATTGTTGGGATAAGTTAATTTGCGACTTTATATCTTGTTCAACTTTTATCTCACGCGATAGCTAATGTACTTAGTCTGGGGCATGAAATAACATTTTGCTACCATTAAATACCCAAAAGGATAGGTCGAATGCTTAATGTGTTAATAATGTAAACTCATGCCATATTAGGAGTATTGACTAAGATCAAAGTCCATGACTGTAAATAAATTTATATTAATATTAAATATAATTTTAAATTATATCTACATCGTCTATTTTCTTAATGCCTTATAGCCATAGTGTCTCATGTCAAAAAAATAAATCAAATATAACTAGGTCATTGATTAGATTTAGAATAATAATTAGTTGTAATAGAGTTTAGTTAGAGTCTCGTGCATCTACCTGACCCCCATGGCCTACAGGATGTGTGCTAATGTGGTGGCAAGTACGTTATCCCGTAGATATATGTTGTGTAATCAATCTGCTAGATTCGAACTCGGCATTGTAGACCCTGAACCCGCCTGTAGTGTTGCTCTTTGACTGTAGTGGAGAGAAGATGCAACTGGTTAATGGGATATACGAATTCTGACCATTATAGTATTGAGGGAAGTATGTTTATTGAATCAGATTTGATAATATAGCTGAACTTAACAGAATACTAAGTAAGATTTTAGATGAGAATAATTGCTGCTAAAATTAGCATAATGAAAATAGTGAAAATAAAAGTTTACCACTGCCAGTTATAGGACAGATTAGTTTTTTTATATACTCTAAAAGTTAGTTGCTAGTGTTATTGCTTCATCATAATATTGTTCTTCTAATTACTATACTTGACTTCATTCAGGGAATTTATATGCATGGAAGTTATTAACTGATTGTGGAAATTGTAATATGTAAATCAGAATGAGAATTGGAAAGGATAAGTAATCTTTAAATAAAGTTAAAAGTTAGAGCGAAGAAATGTTGTTCATTTTGCTTTGTGTAGAGCAGAGATTTGGACAATTAAGGAGAGAGTTAAAATTTATTGGACACTGTAAAAATGTGAATTTGAAATATAATAGGAAAGATAAGTCAGAATTTTATTAGAAGAGTTAATGAAACAAAGACTAACTGAATTAGATCTTCATTTTGAGGAATTATAGTGGATATATTATAAAGCACTATTGATGTGGAACAAGATGGAACTTGACAGATGATTTTTTAAATAAGTGAATAGATATATTAAAGACCAGAGCAAGTTATAATAACTTTTGGGGAAAGAATTATAGGATGATATATAGAACTTATTTGGGATGTTTTATAAAATGTGTAAAATCTCTTGAAATGAAAGATTTGTCAAAATAAATTTAGTAAATATTGAAAATAATATTTCCATATGTATATAATATTATTAATATTTTACAAGTTAAAATATGACAAGTATTTACATTTCATGTTTTTTTTTTTTACATATATAGATGGTTCCGAACTTAGATACATGCTTTGTTTTACAACTTTTTGTGAAATTGCTTTATGCATAAATCAAAAAGCAATTTAAATCTTTATTGCTGAACTAGGGAATTCTGCTTTCTATTCCTTTGGCACTGACTAAATTCCATCATTCTTTTTTTTTTTATCAATGACAAAATAATAAAATGCTAATTATGATTTTTTTTTTTTAACATATATTTAAACTCACACTTTTTATCATTTATTTCAGAGCAAAATTACTGTTAGATAAATATTTATTAATATTTTATTACTACAAACGCTATGCTTCTGCTTAAAAGTTTTATTTTACTCACACTTAATTCTGAAATGATATGTATTAGAATCTTCTAAAAGATTTAGTAAAATTCTCTTGCATTAAAAAAGTTAATTATTTCATAAAATGCAAATATTTTTCTTTAATATATATTTAATTGTATCAAAGTAAATTTATTGTTAAATAAACAATTATTAATACTTTTTTAGAATACTATATTTTTTTATTGCAGAGAGCTTTTTTCTGTCAGATTTTTAACAAGTTTTTTTTAAAAAATAAAAGTGGTCTTTTTAGTTGCTTATTAACAATTTATATCCGGGATTTTTAGTAAACTACATCATTTGGTACTATTTTTGTATAACATCTCATTTATATATATATATGGAATAGATTATATTAAAGCATATCTTTTTTAAATTATCATATTTACAGTGTTTTTGTAAGATGTGTGTTATTTTTTAAAATAAAATAATAGCATATACTATTTAAAGCATCATATTTCTAATAGTATTTAGAATAATAGATGCTACTTAATGAACCATTTTATAATCAATGAAATTAGTTTGTAATTATATTTCATCCAATTGTTAAATGTTTTCAGAAAAATTAGCACTTTATATTTTTCCAAATATATTTATCTGCTAATAATAACACATAGGATAATATAACTCAATGTTTTGAATAGTGTTATTACTCTTTTCAGATATACTGGCTAACCAATGATAGTACTGTGAACTGGTGGTGATTTTTAGATTTGTAAATAATGAATTTAAGGTGATGTTCTAACCAACTGATTATTCTGTCAAAATAAAGTCCAAATTGACATTTTATATATATCTGAAAGTCTTGATTTTTTGCCACATTTCTCTTTTTAAGGATAAGATTAAATGTGTGATATCCAAACATTATGAATAATTATCTTAGTTTGCCATATGGGCTTATTTGCCATTGTCATGCAAGCAGCTTCTAATATCTAATTAAATTCTTAAATGGTTTAGAAAAATTCAAACTTTATTTACATTCTCGCCTCACTGAGGAGTGCCAAAGCATGAAACCTTTGGCCTGAGGATTTGGGGAGAGTTTCTAGATAGAGATTTTTAAATGCTTTTTTTTTTTTTTGTAGCATTTATCAATAAAGCTCATTATTTTTATTTACAAGCTTAAAAAAATTGAGTCTTGTGATATATGTCTTTGTTTTTTTTGTTGAATATTATTTTCTTCTTTTTCTAAACATTGTTAGCCTAACCTGTAATAGTATTAGCATGATAATTGAATAAGAGACCTTTACATTTGTGAATATTGAATTTAAGGTGATGTTCTTCTAATCAATTAGGGCTATTATGTCAAAGTCATCAGTCAGAATAAATTTAGTATATTTATCTATGGGAGTCCTTCTGATTCTCACTTTTTTATTTAAATAGTGAATTAATGAAGTAAAATTAGTTTCTGCTAAAATTTATGTAAGTCATTAATCTTTTTATTACTTTCTCATATTAATAAACTGAGTTTTTATTCAATTACAGTGTGATATATTTGTAATGTTTCTGTATGGATTAAATTATAACATTTACTTTATCATAAAGATGTAGTGTTAATGTAAAATATTTAAAGTTTTTTTTTTAAAAATCTTCATCATAATCTTAAAATATATTTATGTAAGTAGGAAACATTGGCATAGCTAAAGGTTTTGAACTGCTATACAAAATTTCAAAAAAGGCTTTTTTATAGACTTTTTTGAATATATATGTAACAAAAAATTCTTAAGGTGGAGCCCAATATCATTGCCTTGGTTTGCTTCACAATAGTTATGCCACTTTTAGGAAACTATTTGTATGTTGATAGATATATGTCATAAAATTATTATTCTTGTTTATATGTGTTGATTTTTTCTCTATAGGCGTTGAACGAAGACATGTCACGGGAAGAAGACATTGCAAGTTTTGACATTCCTATTTTCACAGAAGAGTTCCTTGACCATAATAAAGGCAAGAAATAATGAAATTAGATACAGAAATTATTATAACTTTATATTATTTTATTAATGCTTACATACTCAATCAAGTTTATAGCACTATTAAGAACCATAATTTTTTTTAAAGTATTTATCTATTTTAATTATAATTTATGGATCATATAAAATTGCATTTCTTAAACAGGATGCTATATCATTGTGTTTAGACTATAATAAAAAGAGAAATAATTTTTTTATGAGTTTGTTGTATATACATTAAAAAATTAGTAACTTGAATGAAAGCTTTCATGGAATAATAGAAATTGCATCCACATGTTTACTCCATGAGCTAAAGTTCACACTTAATCTGGGTTAAACCTGGCAATTTTTTCATGTTATAATCAGATTTAGGATTTTTTTTAAAGGAACTTATTTAATTAACTATTCAATATTAAATAGATTGGTAAATGGATATATAATCATTCTTAACTAAATGGTAATATTGTACTGGTCAAAACATGTTGATCCATCTAACATGAGCTGGAACTCACACAATGTACTTCAAACCCAGTCTAGCCCAAGATTTAGTTCAGAGACCAACCTGGATTTGAACCCATTCCTAGGCCCCAGATCAAGCACTTAATGAATAACATATAATGATGGCACATGAGAATTCATTTTAAATCCGGCCCATTAGCAGAGCGGAGAAGACAATGAGACTTATTTTAACCAATCATTAGGTTCTCTAACTAAAGACTATGCATAGTACAAAATATATATATAAAATAGGATATAGACTGAAGTAATGGTGTGGATCCCAGAAAATAAATAAGTAATATCAAAATGATTAAAATACTGTTTATTAATTAAATATTATAAAGATAGCATTGTCTGTATAAGCCAGACCGTGCCGTTAACTGATAAAAAAATATTTGAAGTAAATTTAATGAAATGCCATTTAGATTTACATTAATGGCTTGTTAACTTATTTATGCTCTCTATATCTCAGTTTCATGCAAGATAATAATGTGCTTAAGCAAAAGTATAGTTACATAAAGAAAGGTTGATTTCAAGATATACGAGGCCTATGGTGAATATAACAAGTGTTTGCTTAAATCAATTTATACATGTAAGATTTGAGAAAAGAACTTGTATTGAATTGTATTGAATTCAATTATAATGCGGACAAAAGCTCGCTGAGCTAGAGGCATGGAAGTGGTTAAGACACGGGCAATTGAATAAAATATCAATTTTAATACTTCAAGAGATTGGTGGTACCAGTGGAGGATCAATATATAGGATGGAGTGCGATGTGTTAAAACCGCGTGGCTTTGTGAATTAAAATAAAATAATAACAAAATTAAAGCAGTTGGGATGGTGTCTCACTATGGACCTCATAGAAGGTTTTCTCACAAACAGTCCGAGTCTGGCATTGTCCCATGAAACTCCATGGCTGGGTGACAGGCGTAAAATTCCCAAGTATGGCTTTCTAGCGCATACCCTATTTGGAAACCATGAGAAGGAAAGGGAAAGGTTTGAGCCATAAATCCCTAGAGAAACAAAGCAGGTCTCAACAACTCATATGCCTTCACCGGTAGGTAATACACAATATAAAGCATAAACGAATATATAGAAAAGGGTAACTAAGTAAAGCCGCTTAACCAATTCCTAAACAATTTTAAGATGGTCCACACTTTCTCGACCTCAACTTTTACAGTTCATAAATTACGTGATAAATACAGTAAGACAAGTTAATTTAAAATAAGAAAATGGAGGGGAATGCATGATTTAAAAGGTATTCATAGGATTACATGTAGTCATACATTTCGCTATATTATATAATCCACTTATTAATTTCGCACATATCCTCGTGTTATAAAAAAAAAAAAAAGCGAAATATATCTTTCTTGAAAGACAATTATTTAAAAGATTAATAAAAGATAAAATAAAGTAGCCCTCGAACAAGCGATTTTATAAGGCATTTACTAAGGCGTCAGTTATGTAATTTATCTGCAATAATATGGCGGCACACTAATAAAAGGGAAAAACAATTCGCTCATTCGATGACTATCTAAGCACACTACTATAATAAAAGAAATAAAATAGAAAATATCAACCCAAGGATAGAGAGAAAAGCAAATAAGTTAGATTACAAAATATTTTATAGAATTACGCAGTTTTATAATAAAAAAATACATTTATATTTTAGCTAGCATCAAAGGGAAATATACAACCCAAGATCTCTTGGGTTAATTGAAGTTACCTCATATCAATTGGGCAGTTCATGCACATTTTGTCTTGTCCGGTTTTAACTGGGAGCTTTAATGGAAGTTAAGCAGCATTTTCTTGAGGTGGCAGTGTCATCGGTCCATGATCAATTTTGACACATTTTCAGCAGCGGTGGCAGTTTACAATGTATGGACCGCTGATGGTATACGCCGCAGGAATGGCCATTTCGAGAAGGAAGAAAGCCTTCCCACCAGCTCTACTCAGACATCCTATTTTTAATAGGCAAAGGCTGGTATTTTATGGAGTTCACAAGGTATGGCTTCACTAAATTCAGCTGTATTAAACTCAATATATTTAAATAATCTCTCTATTCAGAAAAGCATAAGCATAGCATATGATATATCTATTTAGAATAGCACAAGCATAGACTAAGCATAGCACTACCACAGCACAACAATAGCAATTAATAAAATCGGCTCTGTGTATACCAACAGATCTTACAATATAACTACCCTGCGGCGGTTACTGTAGACCCAAAAATAGATGCAAAAATAAAAGCTGCCAACCTATGTTATCCGAATATTTAAAAACAGGGATTTTATAATTAGTTTTAGTCTTAAGATATTCGGATTAGAACTTTAATTTTGTTTTAATAATATTTTAATTAAAAAATACCTGGGTGGACATCTGTTGTTTATCTGATAGCAAAATATTTAAGCCACTAATTAATGAATTTTACAAAATTTAACTAATTAAGTCTGTTGTTCTTTTCCCAACCCTCATTTATTTTTTACATAAAATTTGTGATGTGATTTTTATAAATCTAAAAACAACAAAATTATTTACTCTTTTAATTCTAATGTTTAAATCTATTTACGATTAAATATTATTTTACTAAATGAAAGCTAATATTACATCTGTAATATTTCTAAAATAAATAGATTTAAACAAAAATGACTAAATAATGAAACTATTATTTTTATTTAAGTTTTAAAATATATTATCGCAGTCTGTGTATAAATTTACTTATATGATCTACTTTTTAAAATGAATATGTATACATGCACATACTCAAAATTTATAAATTATTAATGTTATGGTTTTAAAATTATATCTATCACAAGCATTAATACATTCGTGATCTAATTTAGGTGGGATTTCGGCATATAAGCGGCAGTACAGACGCACTACGATAAATTCGAGTTTAAGCTAGGGTATGTGGGTAGGAAAGACGTGAGAGAAGGTGAAACGAAGATTTGTAAAGAAAATCTTACTGTTTCAATATAAAGATGGAAAACTGCAAATCTCTCACCACATGCCACCTGTAAAGATTGTTGATAATACCTTCTTCATTGCTTTTTGTGTCAGCTGTTGAAGGAATTTTTGCCCTGCAGTAAATTGTTTTACTTTTCATCTGTCATTCATACATTTAATACTCTTCATTTTAAAAAAAAAATATGCTTGCTATTTTTAAACACATTTTAATATATTTTGATCATCTCTTTTAATTATCACCAGTTTCTAAAAATGTAAAAATTGAGAGTATCTGTATATTTTTATGAAGTACTTATAACGATATGGAACCAGAGCTTTACTAAGTCTTGAGTTATCTTTATAATCATGGAATACACAATAAGCAACAAATGTATCAAGTTTTTAGTGAAAAAGGAAATGAATGTACGCAAAAGGGATAAGGAAGACTTCACAATATAGTGATTAGCACATTTGGTTTTCGTATTCATGATATGGAGTTCAAGACTAGGCAAGTGAAGATAGCCAGTCTATTTGACTATTTATTAATTAATTAGTAAATGTTTACTTATCATTAATAACTAGGGGATAAAGCAAAAAAAGAAAATACTAAACTCTCATTTGCATGTCAAATATTGTCTTATTATCTTATATTTTATTTGTAGAAGGTTAGTAGCAGGAGTTTTGAAACAGTTTTTCTGGAAATTGTTTTAATTAAATACTTTTTGAGCCTCTGAACTGATAACTAAATTTAATCTATGGCACCGTTTTGTTGTCTTAATGTAACCATCAGAATGAGTTTATGCATAAGAAATAATGTAGAAAAAAAAAAAAAGAATTTATCTCAATATTTGGTAGAAAATAAGTAAATATATATATATTTATACTGTTTTTATGGCTGCAGAAAGGAGTTTGCTATTAACTGAAAGGAGACCCTTTGATTCCTCTTGGAGGCCTTAAAGGAACCGAGCAGGGCAAATTCCTAATGTCCACTCCATACGTTCTTGTCGTTGCAGCTGTTATTACTATGTGATTATTCATATAGTATACGAACATGGATGGGCTGCTCACCAACATGCATTAGCCAGCGTGGTGAGTTTATTGGCTTTTTACCTCTGAGTTTAAGATCAAGAATAACCATGGTCTTTCTTCTCAGTGCCTGATAAGGCAGAATGAATGTTTGTGTAAATGATAAATATTTTTCCAATACACATATATACAATTATGACAGACAAAAATAAAGCATGGCCCTTATTCCCAGGAGGCTGTAAAGTCATCAACCAAGGCAGCGGTTGGTGGCCGAAGGCGGAGGGTGCTAAGAATCCCCTGATTGCGGACCCAGGCTGCCATTTGATGACGACTTTTTATTTAGGTACTTACAACTGCAGATCACTTTCAAGTGAAGGAAGATTACAAGAATTAGAAGAAGAACTTTCTTATATTAAATGGGACATTATTGGACTTTGTGAAGTTAGAAGAAAAGGGGAAGAGACAATTGATTTAAAAAATGGACATATACTTTATTATAAAGGCACAAATATTGGAAATACAAGTGGAGTAGGATTCATTATAAATAAAAAGTGGAAGAACAATATTGTGGAGATTGATGGTGTATCAGACAGAGTGGCAAGATTAGTTATACAACTTAATAGCAGATACCAAATGCAGATAATTCAGGTTTATGCCCCAACAAGTTCTCATAGTGATGAAGTAGTAGAAGATTTTTATATGGATGTACAAAAGGCTTTTGATCAGAGTAAACAACATTTTAAAATCGTTATGGGAGACTTTAATGCTAGAATTGGTAAACAAATGAAAGATGAAAGTGCTGTAGGTAATTTTGGTTATGGTAATAGAAATGAGAGAGGACATAGACTTGTGGAGTTTGCAGAAAAAGAAAAACTTTATATTATGAATTCTTTTTTTGAGAAAAATGTTAAAAGGAAATGGACATGGAAGCATCCAAATGAAGGTACAGCAGAATTGGATTATATTTTGACTAACAGGAAATACATATTTCAAGATTGTAATGTTCTTAATAAATTTAACACAGGAAGTGATCATCGATTAGTAAGGTGTAAGATACGTGTTAATGTAAAACTAGAGAGACAAAAATTATTAAGAAAAACAATATTTACAGTTGATATTCCTAATCTTCAGAAACATTCTAATGAATTTAAATTAGAACTTAAAAATCGGTTTCAAGTATTAGTAGATTTTGAACAGGATTCAGATTTGAATGAAATTAATATGAAAATAACTGATACACTTTTAAAAACTGCAACAAAGATAGCTGGTAGAAAAAAGCAGCAATTGACCAATAAAATTTCTACTGAGACTAGAGAATTTATGAAGAAAAGAAGGAATATGAAGATATACAAAAATGATGCATTAAAAAGAATTGAATATCTCGAATTTTGTAAAATGGTGCGGAAAAGAATTGAAAATGATATAAGAAAGTATAACTGTGAACTAGCAAGGAAAGCTGTAGAAGAAAATAAAAGTCTTAAGAATGTAAAACAACATTTTGGTATTGGTAGGAAATTTATATCTGCAATAAGAAAAAAAGATGGAATTATTACTAAAAAGAGAGATGGCATCATGAAATTGGTTGAAGATTTTTATCAAGAATTATATAGTAATAAAGAACAAGTACCTCCTATATCTATTATATCTTCCGAATTGCTCAGAATTTTAAATGAAGAAGTGAGATATGCAATTAAATGTATGAAGAAAGGAAAGGCTCCAGGTAATGATGGAATTATAATTGATATATTAAAAGAAGCAGGTGAAGAAATAGAATTTTTTTTAGCAAAGTTATATACCAAATGTCTAAATGATAAAGATGTACCGGATGATTGGAAGAATGATGTACCGGATGATTGGAAGAATGCAGTAATAATATTAATATTTAAAAAAGGTGATAAAGAAGATATTAGAAATTACAGACCTATCAGCCTTTTATCAGTTTTATATAAAATTTTTGCCAAGATAATTACAACTCGTCTACAGAGAACATTGGATTTCCACCAAAGGTGATAAAGAAGATATTAGAAATTACAGACCTATCAGCCTTTTATCAGTTTTATATAAAATTTTTACCAAGATAATTACAACTCGTCTACAGAGAACATTGGATTTCCACCAACCAAGAGAACAAGCTGGATTTAAAAGTGGTTTTAGTACAATAGATCATATCCAGGTGTTGAGAGAAGTTATAGAAAGGACAAATGAATATGAGTTGTCATTATGTTTTGGATTTGTAGATTATGAAAAGGCATTTGATTCTATAAACATTTCTTCAGTGATTAAAGCATTGGATCATCAAGGTATAGATCCAGGATATTGTCATATTTTAAAGAATATTTATACAAATGCAACAGCAATAATTAGATTACATAATGAGACTGGGAAAGTCAACATTGAGAAAGGTGTAAGACAAGATGACTCCATATCTCCAAAACTTTTTACAGCAGTGCTGCAAGAAGTATTTTGTGGATTAAAATGGGAAACTAAAGGAGTGAAAGTAAATGGAGATTATTTAAGTCATTTAGATTTCGCAGATGATGTAGTTGTTTTTGCAAATAATGCTTCAGAGCTGCAGGATATGTTGCAGGAATTATCAGATGAAAGTAGGAAAGTAGGACTAAAGTTAAATGTTAAAAAGACTAAAGTAATGTTTAATCGATTTGCTCAAAATATGAAAATAAAGATTGATTATGATGAATTAGAAGAAGTTAACAGTTACAAATATCTTGGTCAGATTATTAATACAGATGGAAACATAATGGAGGAAATTAATCATAGAATTAAACTTGGTTGGAGTGCTTTTGGTAGAAATAACTTGATACTAAAAGGAAATATGCCTATGTGTTTGAAAAGGAAAGTTTTTAACAAATGTGTTTTACCAGTTCTTACTTATGGATCTGAGACTTGGACACTTAATAGAAGAGCAATACAGAGACTTCAGACCACTCAAAGAAGTATGGAGAGATGTATGTTGGGAGTAACAAGAAGAGATCGAAAACGCAATGTATGGGTAAGAGAACAAACGGGTGTTACTGACCTCATTGAAAAAATTAAAAGATTGAAGTGGAGTTGGGCTGGACATATTGCTAGAAGAGATGATAATAGATGGACAATTGAAATTTTAAACTGGATTCCAAGGGATTATAAAAGACCCAGAAAGAGACCACATGTGAGATGGATGGATGAAATAAGAAAGTGTGTAGGGGTGATGTGGAGAAGAGAAGCTAAAGATCGGAGAAGATGGATTAAACTTGGAGAGACCTTCATCCTGCAGTGGATTGATAATGGTTGATAATGATGATGATGATGATGACTGTTTTTATCATTTTATATTTACTTTTGCTTTATTTTTTTATAAAATTAATTGATATAAATATGTCCAATATCAGTGTAAATGATAAATGATTTGCTGCACCAGTCTCAGCTCATGCAAAAGTAAAAAAAAAAGAGTGCTATGAAATTTTGTAGAAATTTGAAATTATGCAATTTACATAATAATATTCAACAATTATGTACATGTATATATAATTACTCAGACACACATAGTAAAAATTATATAACAAAAATATCAAAGTAAAAAAAAAAACAAAAACAGAAAACCTATATTATATACTATTCAGTTGATTCAATTTCTTTAGAAGAAAAAAAAGTTATTATCTAGTTATATATATAAAGGCTTTTTAAAGTTTATCTTATAGCTTTAAAATTGAGATGGTGCAATAAATTATATTAAAATAGTAGCAAATAATGGCAAGTTACTATATGGTGAACAACATCTCATCAAATTCATTGTACTCTATTGCATTTCTTAATGAAATGTAATCACGAAATATGAGAGAGTGAGATGGAGTAGAAAAATCCAGTTCCAAATTAGCTCAGAAAAGAACATAAAAATGTTTTTGTTTATCAAAAAATTAAATAATATTTTGTAGAAAAATAAAAAGTGTATATCTATGATACAAAATACACAATAAATTTATTTAGTAAATAATGAATTAAAAAAAGAAAATATAAATACATAAAAATGTATTACCATTTAGTTACATGCCTTCATGTTTAGACCAAAATATCATATAGACTTTTAATATATATATCCATAGTAAAAAGGTTTTTAATATGTGTCACACATACACTGTGTACATTATAATACAGTTTGATTCAAATATTATAAAAAATAATTTACAAAATAAAAATAATTGTGAAAGTCAAGTGAAAGAAAAAGACGTAATGTGTATACATAAGTATATATTGATATTTATTCAAATCTAAATGAGCAAGTATGCGATGTATCAGTCAATCACCTTTCAAAAAAGAAATAAAAACTGCTGTCTATTTTTGTGATGAAAAATTAATGATGAAGAAATATGGAAAATATAATGCCTACATATTTTGATTTTTTGATTGTTTTCAGTCATCTTTGTTTGAAGAAAGTGATTTGCCTGTTAATCTTTTTAGTGGATCCTCGCTAAAGTCTTCATAAAGACTCAAACTTTTTGATGCACTACATCACTGAAATATTCTTTTTGTTCGTTTTTCTACCCACAGATTTAATACTTTTAGCATTAGATATTTAATACAAACTATTAATGTAATTCTAGTAGTCTCAGAAGTAGAAGTATGCTAGTATAATTTTTTTTTTTTTTCTCTCTTTCATGAATCAGTGGCTTTTTAAATTGAATATCTGGCCAGTTTCAATATTATTATTATTATTTTTAAAACTATTTTCATTTTATCACAAGTAGAATTAGTACTATCATTATTTTTTACTTTGCGGCCATTTTAAATGAAACTTGAATTTCTTAATTCATAACATATAAATAACTGGTGCATTACCTTCACTATTATTTCAGCAGCATGCTGAGTAAGTTCGACGGTGCATGAGACTAAAAAATGATTTGCTACATTGGCAAATATAATCCATATGAAATTCAAGAATTTATAATTTTTTAATTTTATTTACATTTATTTATTGACATTAATAAATATACACAATGTAAGAATATTAATATTTTATTATACTAGATATGTACTTACTTTTAAATATAAATGAAGATATAGCTTAAATAAGTACAAAAATTAAAATTTCATATGAAAAAAATTAGTAACAAAATTTGCAAATTAAAAAAATGTGAAGTTAACATTTTATTTTATTTTTTTTGTATTTACTTAAAAAAAAGAAAAGATAGTTAAATATTGTCTTGTTTTGCTTTTTATGTCTCTATTAACAATTTATCTTCAAATTTAATTAGCAGCTCTCTTACAAAGTGAATAAAACATATCTGTATTAATTTCCAAGCCACTTCTAATAAAAATTTGGTAATATTTTTCTGGATTTTTATATTTACGTTAAAAACAGAATTTTTATTACCTTACTATATTATGTCTGTTTTGTGATCTTTTAACATTTTAAACTAAGGAAAGTTTTTTTCAGCGTTCATCTCATCTGCTTTCATCTAAATAAACTTCTGTAAACTTTTATTTGCACTATAAGTTTTGCTCAAATTTTTACAATTCTAAATGTAGCCTTTGATTTCAATTGATCTCTATATTCTTTTTGTGGCTTCAAATATTGTATTTTAAATGACAGCTATTATTTACAATTCATTCATATTTGATAATTTCTAATTTTTATTTAAGTTGTAAATATAGCATTTTCTTTTAAGTTTAAAAGATATTAACATCATACTGTAACTACGAAAATACATTAGAGTAACTGTATACAAATATGTAATATAAATATTTGTTTGAAGATTTGTGATGATTGTTTTAGATGTGATAATATGTTGGACTATTTCCATCATCTATCATTAAATGCTGAATTTATAGAAAATTTTAAACTTAATTTAAACTTTTCAAATACAAACAACTTGTTAATATTAACACAAATAGACAATACAGGTTAGTAATTGCACAACATTTCATGTAGTATTATTCTTCGCTTTTCTTAAGATGTTGCTGGCCAGACAAGTGGTAATATTAGCATAGGAATTGAACTTACATCTTTAGATTCTTGATAATTGAATTTTAAGACGACACTCTAACCTACTGAGATATTCTATCAAAATCAACTGTCAATAGAAATTTTATATATTTATCTATGAAGGTTGATTCACATTAATTAGGGATATGAAAATGGAAAGAACTGACATAGTGGTAAGCTTTGATGTGAAAAGTTTATTTACAAATGTACGATGTGATGAAGCATTTTCAATTGTAAGGAAAAGGTTATATGATGATAATAGTCTATAAAACAGAACAACTCTACTTATTGATAGTATAATGAAACTATTAACCTCTGCATAACAACAACATACCAAAATAACTGAATTCTTCCAACAAAATCAAGGAAAAGCCATGAACTTACCACTGTCACCCTTGCTTAGCAACTTTTACATGGAAGAATTAGAAACCACAGCTATAAATGCCTAAAGTGTGGTAGTGTTACTGTGTTGTTGATACATTTGTGATATAACGGCATGGTAAATCACAATTACAGTCATTCTGAATGTATATCAACAACCTACTTCCTTCAGTTAAATTCACAATGGAATCAGAGCGAGAACAAAAATTGGCATTCATTGTTTTGTTCTTGTGACAAGATTCTCTCAGAGCAGGGTAGAAACAACAGTTTATAGGAAACCAACACACACTTGCAAGTACTTGGCATATACATGCAATCATACTAGAAGTATAAAACATAAAATAGAGCAAAGAAAGTTTGTTTGGAAACCAGTGATTTGGAAAATGAAAAGATTTACCTAGAACAAACTCTCATGAAGAATGATTATTCATCAGCTGTCATCAAGAAAATCTTTAATAGACAACAAAAGGAGATAGCAAAAGAAAAAACAATTATTGGTATTGTAGTGTATCCATACATACCAGGAATGGCAGACAAATTTAAAGTAAATCTTTAGTTAATGTAACATTAGAACAGTTTCCAGTACTTCGAGGAATTCTAACTCTATAAAACCTAAATTGGAAATGCCGAAAAACAAAAACTGCATATATGAAATACTATGTAAATATGGAAGGAAGTATGTGGTGAGATTTGTCGCTCTGTTGAACAATGATTGAAAGAACAGACATAATGTTAAAAGAGAAAAAACAGATGTGTCTACAATAGTAGATCACGCATGTACTAATAACATATGTTCAATTGAGAAAATGCAAAAATATTAGATAGAGAGGAAAAAGTGCAAAGAAAATTCAAAGAAGCTATTGATATGATAATGGCAGATAATCCTGTAAGTCAACCTAGTGTGGGAATACATAATATCTAGAAGCCTCCAATTAATCTTGCTCTTAAAAAAAAAGGATTAAAAAAAAAAAGTAAAAATTGAAGGAATCAGGAGAATTTGAACCAACCTGCATAGATAAGTATATGAACTTTTTACCGTCTGTTTCCTTTGACATAATAGCTCAGTTGGTTAGAGTATTCCCTTAAAATTCGATTATTGAGAATCTAAAGTTGTAAGTTTGACTCCTATGCTAATGTTGTCATTTGTCAGTCTAGCAACACCTGAAGAAGAGTGGAGAATAATACTACTCAGAATGTTGTGTAATTATTAACCTGAGTTGACTATTTGGGTATTATTACAAACAAGTTGTTTGTAATTGAAAAGTTTAAATAAAGTTAAAAATTTTCTAGACATTCAACATTTAATGATCGAAGATGGCAATAGTCCAACATATTATTATATTTAATGTAAGTAATATTGAAAATAGCCATCATATTTTTTAAATCATTCATATTTTTTTTGTGTGGATTTGTAATCACAAAATTTTTCAATTTTTAGATTATGTAATGATCACAGATTTTTTTTTTTCAATGTAGATGTGTTGGATATTTTCTGTACTACCATTTTAGATTCATTTCCTGCTATGCAGGAAAATCTTATAAATTTATTCATCACAGGAGTTTGTGTTTTAAAAATTATAGCTTATGGCTATAACAACTATAAATTAGTATAGTTGGAATATATTTTATTAAGAGTTAGTTAACATATTTTCTGATATTAATTTGTTATCTTCCCCATCTCTGATCATATTACAGAATTGAACATAGTACTTGCAATACCTGTAACAGCTTTATTAATTTAGTATAAAGTTATTATTTATGTATTATATTTTACATGAGATGAGCTATATAAAATTCAAACTATCCAAAAGCCTTTTAAGATATTTCTCATGGAAGAAAACTTTACATTTTTTAGAGATGTTGAGGAAGGATATCAATGATTTATATATTCAAGATTTGTAATAGGAGAAGTCATGCATTGCATCATCCTTATGGTTTTTTTAGACTATTATTTGTCTTTGTGGCTTGCTTGAATTAAAATATTATTATTTGAAACATAATAATGCAGCATGGAATGAATTTTATCATGTAAAATGTTGATAGTCTTAATTGGGATTATATATACTTATTATGGTTATCCGTAGTCCTGATTATTTCCCTGCAATGTCTTTCATTATAAAGAAAGCCGTCTTGTTTGAAAGCTTTTTGTGATTAGTAGATAATGATTCATATAATTATTTGATATCATTAATCATCCATTGTCCAGTTCTTATGCTTATACATCAGTGTTTTCAAGTATGTTTACTCAACAGAATTTAATCTGTTGTAATTTTCATTTAGTCCTTACATTTTCATAATTAATTTGATTTAAAAAAAAAAAAGTTTTGTTATTTGTAAAAAAAAGAAATAATTCAAAGGTCTTATAATAATTTTAACTGAAAATAGTGTGGGTTGGGGGGAGGGGGGCAGAGGGTTTGGCTATAGTCTTTGTAACCTCTTTCACTCCTTTTCAGCAAGCATTGATTTTTGATAACAATGGTATTGATTTTGTATAATCCCCTTAAGCCAAAAATCATATAACTTTAAACAATTCAACAGTTTTGGAGACTAATATTTCAATTAATTGGGAACAACAGGTTGATCTCATTTAAACTCATACTTGTCCCACATTTCTTATCACAAGCTTTTTAAATTGATGCCCTCTTTCTTTCTATAAGGATACTCCATCCTGCCTTCTCAAACTGTAAAAGAAAATGTATTGTATTAGTACAACTGATGTTCTAGTTATTTTGTGCAATCTCTGTTTATAACAATCTATTTTTTATTTGTGTTCAATACCATCAATAATTTGTTTATATCTATAAATAATTAGATGTTTATTGTAGTAGCATTTTCAT
This sequence comes from Epiperipatus broadwayi, assembly GCA_028023455.1. NCBI lineage: Eukaryota > Metazoa > Onychophora > Udeonychophora > Euonychophora > Peripatidae > Epiperipatus > Epiperipatus broadwayi. Next base: position 708,256 of record JAQFVV010006271.1, read on the forward strand.
GTAATTGTATCCACATTAAGAGTAGGAATACATTATTTACTCTGAAACTGCTGCAGTAAGCTTGAGTAATCAATGGTTAATTTATATTTTTGGAGTCAATGCATTGAATTTTTGTCATATAATGCAATTTATGAGTATAAGCTGGGAGAATCAAGTAAAGCATTGTGTAATAAATATAAGTGCTTCTCATAGAAGATCAGTGGTATTTATTTCATGTTGTTATTCTTAATTATAATAGATATATTAATCTTTAATTACACTTTATAGACCATATCTGACTATTATAATAATCATTAAGTTATTTATCTGGGGAGGATGCTGCCTTAGTTGTGAATGTAGGAAGTTTGGCATTTAAAAATTAAATTATAATTTGTATATATATATATATGTATAATAAAATATTTCAAATATATTTTAAATTTAGTATGTTTACTTTTAAAATATTTTATATATGAAAATGTATTTTATTTCAGGGTTCTATACAATAAACAAATATGCAAAACAAAAATTATCATTTTAATTTGAAATCATCAAAATTTTTTTCATTCTATTTTGTATTGTACAATATTGACAGTCATAATACCATATTTAATTGATAATATAATTTTTGTTTTCATATAGATGTTTTCACCTGAAGAATTTTTTTAGCTCTTCCTGTCACCTGCTACTTTCTAAATCTTTTTATTTTTTTTACCTATTTCTTGATTTTTTAATGTTATAATCTAGAATGTATATATTTTCACTTTCAAAACAATGGATATATGTGTTTGTCTAAAATTATATATACAGCTACAGATTATCTTTGAATAAAACATTTTGATTTTCATTACCATATTATAATCTTAGCCTTGGGACATATTATTGTTAATAGTTATAGTTGAAGGGCATGTCTAAGTTTCAAATTATTAATTTTATAGCAATTTTAATAGAAATCTGTGACCTATTTTTTAAAAATGTGGGAGTAAAAATCTATATGAAATATAATTGTATGAAATTGCTAGAATTTGGCAATAGTATCAAAGAATTAATAATAGTGAACTAAATAACAATAGTTTAGATAGGTTTTCAACCTTCCAGTTTTGACCCAGATTTGAGTCACAAATTTTTTTTAATAAATTGTATAATGCCAAAAAAATAAGAATTTAATGTCACCATATGATTTTTAAAATAAAAATTTATGTTTAAGAATAGCATATTTATATAATATGCTACACTAAACTACATATATAAATGTAATTCTTTTTTTGATTGTTCATAATTAAATCTTGAAAACTAATAATTTTCAACTTCCCAGCTATAACTTTTTATAATCATTAAACTAATTTTTTTAATTATTTACAGTGGGATTATCATATCCAAGGAATTCATTTCTTGGGTAATCCAAATCCATGTCTATTATCAAATGTTATTACACATATGGCAAAAGATTTTTCACATATCATATGCTTTAGTTTAAAAATTATATATACATCTTTATATATGTGTGTGTGTGTGTTAATTATGCAAATATTTTAAAAATTACTTAATGCACATTAAGACATTAACAAAAACATTTAATAAAAAATAAAATATTCATATGTGTCTTTAACATTTAACAATATATTTATATAAATGTAAACAACTTACTTAATATAGAAATATTTTTTTAAAAATGTATACATATATCTCAAAATAATAATACCATTAGTGTTTTTCATTGATGGCGAGGAAATGCAAAAGATGCATTTCATGGGTAATTTTAAATTGGCAAATTTTAAGCCTTTTTTTTTTTTTTTGCACTATTATGCACAATAGCATCAATAGTAACATCAGTAAATAAAATTGTGAAAATATCATCTTTTACTAATTTTGGATTATTTTATTTTTTATTTAATCATGAGTGTTTCAGAGAAATTAGGGTGATTCCACTGTACATTAAAATAAACTTATGACCTAGTAATTTAGTTTATACCATTGTACTTAGGACTATCTATGTCCTTTAGTCACTTGTTTTGCACCATCGCCATTTATTGTCCCAATTCTTGCAAATATGGGAAAGATGGGTGAATTTTTGAAAATATTTATACATGAACTAAAAATGTTAAAACTACAACTTATTAAAAGCCATTGTTGACTTTCCTAAAGTCTCATCCAGATTATTCAATTTTAGGAAATGTAGGAAATATTTTTTATCTTATAATTTAATTAAAATAATAGAAGAATGTATGTTTGCATTGGATAAAAAAAAATTAGATAGAATGTATTTTTTGTTTGTATTTTTATTATAACAGCTCGTGAGACAGAGCTTCGCCAGCTTCGCAAGTCCAATACTGAATATGAAGAGCAGAATGCTATTTTGAGTAAACATATAGAAAATATGAAGGCAGCCATTACAAAACTTGAAGTAGAGACTTTACAACAACGAAACAATAACATGGCTCTTCAGCAACATTTAGATAACCTTCGGGCAACGTTAACTGCTAATTTCTCTAGTGTACCATTACCAGGTAAGGAAATCATTGCAATGAGAATAAAAATAGTTGTTAAAGATATATATATATATTTAAACTTTGTTTTTCTTAATGTATTATTAATAAAATGGTCATTTTCACAAAGGTAAATCACCATGAATTTCCAACAAGTTTTGCTTAATGTTCTGCCATAGGATTGAATATTTGTATGTTTTTTACATCATAGTACAATGCTCATTAATCACATTTTATCTTTGCATACTTGTAATAATTTTAAGGTGAGGTTTATATATCTTTCACATAAGTAGTATAAACTCATTTAACATATACCATCTATTTTTATGACAATAGTCTTTATAGCTTTCATTTCACTGACAACAATTTTTAAACACATTCTATGCCTGCTAATTAATGCTAATTTTTATTTTTTTATGGTATGGTGTTATTTTTGTTGCTATTTATTGATTGTTTCCGTTTATTAATTAACAATAATATTGTCCACTAGTATTAATGATTTAACTATATTTCTGATGTTTGTTGTGAGAGGTCTTATTTATTAAAGAATCAAGTGATTCCTCCAGCTTGCATTTAAACTGTATTTGACAATTCCGTTATTTATGCAAGTATGAATAAACAATGGATTCTAGAGTTATATCAAATAGCTCTTAGAATAATTGTCTAATTACATTATTTTTTGATAGCGTAATGCTGAATGGCTTTTACCAAATAATGCTCTCTATGGTGGAAAGCAAATATCTATAAACTAGTCCCAGTATCTATTTGGGACTAACATTTGGCATTCATTGATTATGTAAATCTGCGTAGACAAGTCTGAATAAAATAATGAGATTTAGATTACTACAAACACATCAAATTAGTGAACTATTATTGCTTAGCTATTATTTAGATATAAAATGAAAACTCCATCTCAAATCTGAGATTGCTAAAATTGTAAAATAAAATTCAGTGCTGATAACTTCATTATATTACAATTGTAATTTTGTTTTGTAGTCACTGCATCGATGCTTGTTTTAGCAATCTGATTTTTCTTGAATCTTTATCCCATGACAAGTAAAAGCTAGGTATTTTTGGCCACTAATTGGATAGCCATTTGCATTGATCATGATCTGATTATATGAAAAAAAATTATAGCTTTATGAAAGCTTCATTTATTTGAAAAAGTTTTTAAGTTCTCTTTGAATTAAAACTTTAGGTTTGTTGTAAATAGATATGTTATCAACTTTACTACAAAGGTTTTCTTTCACATATGATATTATCTCTAAAAAATTATGCTATTCTGTTTCTACTATTAATAAACTTCTATATTAAAGTTGGACAATTCATTTTTACACAACATATGATATTAAAACTATCTATCTCATAGAAATGTGAATAACATTTAAGATATATATATATATGATTTTACAATTACACTCTCAAAAGTGCTAAATTTGTTTAATTCTTCATATAAATAATATTTCATGTATTCTTTTTAAATTTGATCATATTTTTATTATCCTATGTATGGCTTAGTGCAGTTGGTGAATGACTGATTCAAAAAACTAAAGGTCCATGGTTTGTAGTTTAATTCTATCATATTCAGTGTTCGAATATCATATAACCTTTGAGTGACAGACTATTATTTTTATTATCTATATCTGAGTCACTAAGTTCATGCTAAACATGTATTTTTTATCTGAATCAGATTCTGTTTTTGTATAACTTAATAAATATAAAATGTGAGAATATTATAAACAGTTATGGCCAGATATGTATTTTCTAAATATTGTTCTATTAACATTAATTATATATTTATTATATATATGTTATGTGAGGAGGATAATGAAATATTGCTGAAAGAAGAATTTTTATAATAAATAATACAATATTTTTGATTAATTAAATTTTTCAATATTATTTATATTCATTTATAAAAATTTCAAAATATGAAATACATTACAAACTTTGCAAAAATTAAATAATATTAAGTAACTCTCCAATTCATCTGTGTCTATAACAATAATAACAGTGTTAAAAAAACATATAGATTTTTTTTTTTTTAAAGTACTTCAATTTGGAGTATAAAATTTATTGAAAAATGAAGATATTTTTCAATTGAAGATATCATGTGGATGTTTGGATATATCAGACTTATTTTTAAAAATATTTATTTAAAAAAGTTTTTTTTTTTTTTTTTAAAAAAAAAAGGTAATTATTTTAATGGATTTATAAATTTGTGTGTTTGTATTTTCTTATAATAATGTGGAACTAGTATTTGTCAGTTAATATGTATTTATATTTTAAATATTCTTTAGGCAGTAATGAAATACCTTCATTGGATACAATTGATACCTATATGGCCAAGCTTCACAATATTATCTTAGATTCACCACAGGAAAACGAAAGCCTAATCTCAACAGTGCGTGAAATTGTTGGAAGGTTAGATTATCAAGGTTAAGAGATGCTGCTTGCTTGTTGATATTGTTTTGTTTTGCCTTGTGTTTATATTAACATTCATTTTTGGAAATAATTTAATTATTATTATGACATTTAGATGATTTCTGTTAATAGTTTTGTGTATGCTTATTTAAAAGAAAATGAAAAAAAAAAAAAATGATTGTGTAAAAAAAAAAAAAAAATTGGTTAGATTCTTTAATTTTGTTTTTTATTTTTTTTATGTAAAATTGCATTTTATTTATGTATATTTTTTTTGTTTGTTTGTATTTCTTTGAAAAAAGAAATTGATAAAAAAAAATTCCATTTTTATTGTACTGTTTTTTTTTTTTATTAATTTCTGTGTATCACGGAAATAGGGAAAGTTTTATTAATAAAATAATCAAACTTATTGAATTTGTTGTTGCTTTATTATTATTATTATTTAATAGTTTGACTCGAAGAAATAAAAAAGAAAAAGATGTTTATAAAGATTTAACAGCAAGTTTGACAAAATTGGTATACATCCGGGTCTCGTTTTATGCAGATTTATTTAATGAGATTTTGAAGTTATGCGATTCATGTTTCTTCTTAATATCTTTGTATGCGGTTTTCTTTTATGCGATAAAAATTATTAGATCCGAAGATGAGCTCTGATAATGTGCTATTACTTTAAATATTATAAATTTCGCGCACTCACGTCATATTTAAAGTAATCGCGCATTATCGGAGTTCGACTTCCATTTAATAATTTCAATATTTTCAGTGCTTTATAATAGTACTGTAATAGATTTTATGCAATAAAGAAGTTCATAATTCACTTAAAATCAGGATTTTCCCATTTTATATACACACATTAAATTTTACAAGATTATAATGTAAATCTGTTCAAACGTTATAGATGCCTATACTAGCATGTTGTTGTTTTTGCATTTTAAATCACATTCTATTTTTGCTTTTTAAAAAAGTACATAATCAATTAATCATTTAGTGTCCGCAAGTAATAAATTTTACAAGATTATAATATTAAATCTGTTCAAATGTTATAGATGCCTATAATATGTATGTTGTCGTTTTTGCATTTTAAATCGCGTTCTATTTTTGCTTTTTTAAAAAAAAGAGTATGTAATCAATTAATCATTTAGTGTCCGAAGGGTTTTTTTTTAAAAGGGGGGAACAACAGGAGACAACAAAAATATTTTAAAAAAAAATAGGATTTTTTTTTAATTAAAAAAATAAATATATTATAATATGATCTGAAAAAAATGTGATTTGAAACGATGAAATTTGATTTTTAAACGGAATTGAAAATTAATAAGAATTTAATTTTTAATGGTTAGTTTTAGTTAAATTTTGCCCAACAGTGGTGAGTCGGTGTCTTTTTATTTTTATTTTAAACTTTTAGTTTACCTTAATGGAGAGGAAAAACAACCAAGAAAATGAATTTGTTTGGAAACAAAAATTTCAATTTTAGATCGCTTAGCGAAATGGGAAGGATCAACAGAGATTGGAAAACGTTTTAGTTTGGGCGAATCCACTATAAGACCAATTTAAAAAAATGATGTTGGCGCTAGTTGTATTTCTTCTTGTGACAATTCTGATGTCTCAAATAGCGATAATAATTAAAATACCATACATGTATGAAAAAAGTGTACATTATGCATAAAAATATATTGTTTTGAATAAAATTAAATACTGTAGTTAATAAAAAAAGTAAAAAAAGTTTGTCTTGTATCAATTGTTTTCAAATTTGAAATTTTTTATTAATCATATTTTATTTTCTTATTTTTTTTTATGCGAATTTTAAAGTAATTTTACATTGTTGCTTTGCTTTTATGCGATTTTTGGAAAATTACAGTACATATCCCCCATTTTTAAGGTAAGTTAAGTCTGTTTGTGCATTTTCTTTTGTGTGCATTTTTTGAGAAACCTATCTACCGCATAAAACGAGACCCAGGTGTATTTAAAATGGAATGTAGAAAATTTACAGTGGCACATGCACGGCAAGGAAATTTTATTTATTTTTATAAAGAATACATATAAATATTAAATAAAATAGTAGTATTAAAAGCAATTGCTTTGTCTGTTTTATTGATTAAATCTTTATCTTGCATAAATTGGTGCAATGGAAGAGTTGTGACTGGTCCATAAAATATGTCTCAACTCTGTTGCTTATAATACTCAACCTTTTTGCAAACTCCCAAGAAATAAACCATTCGATTATTTGTTTATTTATTAAATCTTTAACTATTGGATGAGAGTGAAGATAGACTGGTTATTGTTTAATAGTTTGAATACATAAAAAGTTGAACAATTGAATAGTTTTTGAAGAGTAAAAATATAGGACAAACACTTCTCTCTTAGCTTTCCAACCATTAGGTAGTGAGAGTTTGAGAATTTTTTTTTTTCTTGTTTTACTTTGGCTAAGAATAGTTAGTTGATTATCTGGATTGGCTGTGAAGTATTATATACATAAAAAAAATATTTTAAATCTGACTAATATGAAAAAATTTTAAATTTAACTAGCTTAGATTCAAATCCACGTTACAGGGCATGACAATTCAATGTACTTATTGCATCAAAATCTTTAATAATTTGGGTATATAAAAGATTAAAAATAATGAAAATATTGCAATCTTATGCTGTACTTTTGTTATTAACACTATAGACAGGAAACCATAAACATTAGTTTTATTTTATTACATGTTTTTCATATATAAAGGTATTGTATAAAATAATGAAACATTTATCATACTCATGGTGTACTTTTGATATCTCAAGCATTAAAATCGATATTTATATCAACATTACTCTTTTTCTTCTATATACAGGATCTGAAGTATCTGATAATGATTATCTAATAAGTTAATATCAATTGTATAAGACTTTAAAAAGAAATATTAATTTTGTATGGTTTAAAAGGAGTCAGTATGATATCTTCTTACCAGGAGATTTAGTTTTCCAAACTGCCATGATCTTCAGTTTCAAGAGTGATGACTTCAGTAAAGATGGGAGATTGAAATATGTTAGTAAACAGGTATGATTAGATGGATATTAATGCTTACTGAGATAGTGTAATGAATATAGTAATAAAACAAAAATAAATCACTGCTAGCACATATGTGAATATTAGCATCTTCTAAAATAATATATTTTGAAATGCCATTTCTGAGCAGCTGATTTCTGATGTGAATGCTTTTAAATAGTAATGATCATGTCAAGTTTTAAAAACTGGGTAGTGGATGACTACATAATCGTTTTAGATGGATATATACATTAAAGTCATTATTTCCTTTTTATATAAATAGTCCTTTTAGCATCTTTTTGTGTAACCCATTTCATAAGTAAATTGCAAAAATTGTCAACATTTTTGCCATGAGGTAATAAAGTTTGTTTTCTTTTAATGGTCATATTTAGAAAACTTTAATGTACTAATAATATTTTTGTAAGGCATGTATTATTTGTACCTTTGTATTTCTAATAATATTTAGAATAATGGATATTTTTTAATTAGTAAAATTTTATAATGAGTAAAATTTATTCAGTTAATAATGAATGCTAGAAAGGTATTCCACCCTCTTTTTCATACTATTAAATTGAATTATTATTCACTTTTGATTAGTTATGATAAAGAAGTAAAGTTAATTTATTGGTAATGGGTGGAAGTTATGGCTTCATTTTGTCTTTATATAGTTAATCTAAACTTTGATCAATACAAAAAAAAATTTAAATTGCCGCTAGTAAATAAATAATATATTTATTCATTTTTTATATCCCTAAATTGAAATCTTATTCACCCCTGTAAAGTACAATGCAAATTTTACATAAGTACAGATATATGTCTAGTTTATATAAATACGAATTGCCTCTATATCTTTCACCAATCTCTTCCTTTTTTGAGTGTTTAACAGAACCTTATCAATTTAACAAAATTTTGAAAATTATTAAATATGACGAAGAAACTCATATTTCATGCGGCCATATTATATTTTTTGATCAAATTATTATTCTGAACTTTTCACTGCTGAAAACTTTGAATGCTTTGCAGAACAAATTTATTTCATGTTGCAGATATTGTTGCTATATAATATCATTTTCCACAATGATAGTATTTAATTTATAATGTCAATACAATCAAATATTAGTTTGAGTTGGTTTGTATATCTCTTGGCTTCTCTGATCATTTTATTGAACTTTCGATAGCTATTCTTAATCTACCAAAGTTATCTCCATTAAGAATGGCTTCATATTTTTATAGATATTGTTGAAGTGTTAAGTAATTTCATTTTCTTTAAAATATACTTTTTGGTGCAAATGATCACTCAAAATATTACAAGTATTGTTATTATTTGTCCATTTCTAATATTTATTTTTTATAAATATTAATTATGTATTATTTAAATTCAATAAATGTCTACCAAAGTAAATAAGTGTTTGATTCAAGACACAAATAGTAATATAAGGTCAGACAATTTATTATAAATTTATATATTTTCTTCTTGATTTAGATTAATATATTATTGTCTATTAATTAACAAAAAAGAAAAAAGAAGGTTCTCATATGTAGAAAAAGCAATTCCTATATGATTAGTGTGAAAAATGTATATTGTTCTGTAATGAAGTAGTTAATCATTGCTTTGATAGTTTACTCTGCAGATATAATCTCAATATTGGGCTGCTGAAAATCTTATTATGAAAGCATATATTGTGCCAATTTGACGGATTTGCTGGTTTGACCAATTAGTATCGACCATGGACTGGGAAAAATGGACAATGTTTGCTAAAATTTAAAAAAAATAAATGAGTATCAAGTTAGTTCGAATAATTAAGAAAGATTAAAGTTAATAATAGTAAATATATAATAATCTTAGAGTTTTTAAAATGTCAAAACCCTCGATTATGTCTTATCGATTATATTGATATCCCAGCTCATAAGTCTAGAACATAGCGGAGCGTGACATACACAAAATAAATGTGTAAAATCAAAATAGGCAAACGAAATGAAAATGTTTTTTTTTAAAAATGAAATAAATAAGTGTATAATGAACGTATTAATGGAAATAAAACATTATCAAATCAAGTTAAAAAAAAAAAAGAAAAGTGTATTAAATTGGGATTGAGGTGTGTACGAGTATTTGGGCAAGGAGATAAATTCCAGGCCTGACTTTTGTTTGATTGGGCCTTATCTTGCGGTGACTTTGTTCTACAGATGGGTAGTGCAAAAAATAATTAATATTGATGATGATGCGCCAGTAGAAAAGTCCTGGCATATAAAAATTAATAAATCTGGAGGAAAAATTCCCAGTAACCAAAACTTATATATACGTATAAGTAGGTGGTTTCAGCGGTTAGACCCGGTACATAAATGGCGCCCAACGTGGGGCCATTTATTTTAAACGATCCGGAGAAATGCGACTTAACGTAAGGCGCTTTCTCCGGATCGTTACAAGTGGCGAACCAACTCGGGCCGATCTTTAATAAACCACATATACCCTGAGCAAATTTTGTCAAAATGAAATATTTTTATCTGGTTACATAAGTCGTATACTTGAAATTTTATAAAAGCACTGCCAGGAAGATATGTAACGAGCACAGACGTTCGTTACATTGTTTTTTTATATATAATTATTAAACAAGTTAAAATAAAAAGTTCGCATTTAAAAACTTTCTTTAAAAATTAAAAATTGAAATTAAAATATCGTCTTAAACTTATATATTAAGTCGCACAGATAATAAAAATTATTAAAATAAAATTTTTATTAAAGAAAAAGGTATTTTTAAAACTAAATTTTAAAAAGATTTGGAGATAAAATTATATCTAAATCTGTCTTTAAATATATTTTTGATTTGGAAAACAGGGTAATTAATTAGAAATGGAAATGATTGTTAATTAGTTAAATGTAAACCAGCCTTGAGCATTTAAATGAAATAACTTCAGTCAGATAGAAAAAAAAACAATAGAAACGGATTAGCCAATGAAAGAAATCCATTTGGGAAATCGGACCTCAGCGAAAGGATCATTACATCCATGACGCAATGTTAATTCAATCCTTTGACAAAAATATAAAAAGGACAAGTTTTGGAAAGCATAGGTTAGTGACTGGAAATTGATTGATTATTGACGATGTAACAGCTAGGTATTAGCGCTGGGGGGATTGAAAAAGACGCACAGCTTCAATCCCTTCAGTTCTGCTAAGAAAGAGAAAAAAATGGGCCATCGTTTATACAATGAGGACCAACTACACGAAAAACAAAATCTCCAAAGGATAAATAAATAAATCAACCGGATACTAATCTTCGGACGACGTGGGAATTCACGTTTAAACGGCCAGGAATATAATAGGATGAACTATTTCAATAACCGTAAGAACTTTAAAATTTATGAACAGTAAATTAAAAACTTTTCATATTTAAAATGATTTTAATATTATTCTATCTGACCAACAATATTTATTAATTGGTTATAATTTTATTTAATGTATTTAATTTGTAAAATCATTTCCATTTATTTATTTATTTATTTAATTTTGTTCTTTAAGTTGTTATGATTTCTGTTTTCCGTTAAATAAATTATAACAAAATGTTAAACTTAAGTCGGGCGTGAATGGCTGTATCGATTTGTAAAGATATATTAAGGGAGGGTAATCTTGGGTTGTTCATTTCGTAGTTGAATTGGTTCAATGGATTGGATATATTTATGTAATTAGTAGGTGTAATATGAGATCCGCTACGGGCAGGATTATAGATATACGCCACACACCCTCTGTTTGCCTATGGATGGGTTTGTAAGTCGGCAGAAGACCGCAGCCCATTCCTATGGAGTTTTTAGTTTATTGATCTACTTGCCCACAGATGTCACATTCCTGTGGGTGGAGAGTCAATGTCGTTTTTCTTTCTTCATATTGTTCAGATGTACATTCCTGACAATATAATTGTGTTGTCGTATCATGCTACAGTGAATACATGAATGTATCAGATGGATTGGCGCCGGTTGATTGCGAAATGTGTTGCCTAGGGTTAAATAGGGATAGAATATTTTATTTTCGAATGCAAATCTATATAGTATATTCAGGCTCGATCCTATAAAACTATTAAATTTAAGTTGTTTATAGACGCTTGCATAGATTGGCTATCGGTTAAATATGTTTGCGTTTTCATATTTGATCAAAATATATAGACATTCGACAAATACTGATACCTTACGGTGAGTATCTAAAAGGTATTTATTCGGATGTCTTTTAAGTTATTGGTGACGATGCAGGTATCTTACGATGAATACTAGAGGGTTTCTTATATTTCCCTCTGCAATTGTCAGTAATCAATAACTTTGTATTTTGATCGTTTATGTTTACTTTGAAATGTTTTTGACCGTTGAAATCTATGTAACCGATCTATAGCAACATATTAAACAGGTTAATATAATCCCATCTGTGCGAACTTGATTAAAAATGTAAATTTATAATATAATAGTAATGCAATGTAAATTAAAGTAAAATCAAAGTAAAAAAAAATAATGTTAAATGTTAAATTAAATGTAAATCACTAAAGTAATTTTAAACCTTATATATATGTGCATAAATAAATGTTTGTATGTGAATTACTGGCAGTGGCTTACTTTATTCTTTTATATCCTAGTAAATGATATTATTAAATCTCTGCTATTCCACTGAGCTAGTGACAATGGGCTAACGATCTAAATATGTAAATAAAGTGGAATCCTAACAGCGCGTATCTGCCTACTTTATAAATTTTTCTAGGCTCAAATGCCTAGATGGCGCCCTTTGGTAGTGCGGTGCGGTGCGATGCGATCTCCCACTTCGTTTGGATCGTTATAATTTCGCTGAGGTCCGATTTCCCAAATGGATTTCTTTCATTGGCTAATCCGTTTCTATTGTTTTCTTTCTATCTCACTGAAGTTATTTCATTTAAATGCTCAAGGCTGGTTTACATTTAACTAATTAACAATCATTTCCATTTCTAATTAATTACCCTGTTTTCCAAATCAAAAATATATTTAAAGACAGATTTAGAGATATAATTTTATCTCCAAATCTTTTTAAAATTTAGTTTTAAAAATACCTTTTTCTTTAATAAAAATTTTATTTTAATAATTTTTATTATCTGTGCGACTTAATATATAAGAGTTTAAGACGATATTTTAATTTCAATTTTTAATTTTTAAAGAAAGTTTTTAAATGCGAACTTTTTATTTTAACTTGTTTAATAATTATATATAAAAAAACAATGTATGCAAGTCCAGTAATAACTCGATATCTAGAATATTAGTAGGTGTAGAATTATGTTGCACGTATACACATGTGTAGGAAGTATCTAAAATAAAAAAAATTAATAAATCTTTATAGTGAACAATTAAAATTGCAAGAGATAAAATGGTCAAAAATGATGCATTTTACTCTAAAACGGAGGGGGGTGTAATGTGCCAATGCCAAATTGGCACATGTATATAAAATAATTTTGTATAAAAATTATCAAAATCTTTCGGAAAAAAGAATTTGAAAGTTACAATTAATTACTTTAAAGAGGGGAGAGGGAGTTTTCCTATAAAAAACAAAAAAAAACAAACTAAGAGTTTCATAAAAGTTAAAGAGTATTATTATAAATTAAAAGTTTAAAAAAATATAAAAATCTCTTTTCATTCCAGTTTATTATAATAGATTATATTAGTGCGTGCGAATGTAAACAAAAGTATGCATGTTAGAATAATATTAAAAAAATAAATAAATATTGAAATGAAATGTATTTAAAAACACAGTGGTGGACTGCTAATTAAAGATATGAAAACAACACATTTTAAAATAGCTACTACTAATCAAATATTCAATCGAAAAACACGTTGTCATATAATTAATCTAAAGGAATTTCGACAACACGTATTGCCGGAGGATATTGGGACAAAAACACTTCGCAGGTATAAATAGACTTTTTTTCGTTTTATCATTCTTTCAGTTGGAGTTTGAAATTCAGTCTAGTTTTACTGTGTCAGTTTACAGAAATGCAGTGCTGAAAAGCTTTTGGAAATATACGCTTGTGCTCCAGCCTTTTTAGTCCAATAAGATCATCAAAACCTGCCTGAGAAATAATGTCTGGATAACAACACAGAAACCCTCCGTCAAAACGTGCAGCTGTCTCCAAGAAGAAACCAACGGATTACCATAAATTCTCTTCCATAAACAAAATCTAACCGGTTAGATACAATCCATCAGAAGCAGCAGAAGTAGCCACCGACAAGAAAAAATCCTAGGTATCTGTTTTATTATTATTTACAAGTAGTAGTCACCACTGTAATCCGTAAATATTGAAGAATAACATTATATGAACTCTATCATACATAAAAGGAACTATTGATGTGTGTGCGTGAGTTTCAAATGTTATTAATGCTTTATTATTATTTTTGCGAATGAGAGTTAATTTAAATGTCTAAGATTATGTTGCTTTGTTCATGAAATATCCTATCATATGTTAATTTAAAAAAAAAAAATGTGCATGCGTGAAATTTGGATTTATAAAATGTTTAGAATGCGTTTATGTTGGTTAGTAAATTATATTTAAACTTAATTGATGTTGATTGAAATAAATTATCTTTAAAATTAAACTTGATCTGTCGGTCAATTCTTTTTATCAATCTCTTATTAGCAATAAATATCTTTGATTAAAATTAGACTGGGCTGGTTAAGGGAATTGTTTCGAGCGCTGGATTATGAGCCTACTACCCGAATATGTTAGTCTTCAGACTAGCTGGCGCCCCGGGGTTTACCCCGAAACAAATAAAGTATTTGGATGGTAGGGGTTTGAATCTAGCAGCCGAGATGGGCCATTGTTGATAGTTAAAGCTATTAATAAGATCTCCCATTTTGCTCGAACGTGCCGGTTCGTTCACCTAACCTTTATAATATTATAAATGTATTGTGAAGGAGTTTGAGGCCGGCCAAAACTTATATATACGTATAAGTAGGTGGTTTCAGCGGTTCGACCCGTTGGGCGCCATTTATGTACCGGGTCGTACCGCTGAACCCACCTACTTATACGTATATATAAGTTTTGGCCGGTTTCAAACTCCTTCACAATACATTTATAATATTATAAAGGTTAGGTGAACGAACCGGCACGTTCGAGCAAAATGGGAGATCTTATTAATAGCTTTAACTAACAACAATGGCCCATCTCGGCTGCTAGATTCAAACCCCCACCATCCAAATACTTTATTTGTTTCGGGGTAAACCCCGGGGCGCCAGCTAGTCTGAAGACTAACATATTCGGGTAGTAGGCTCATAATCCAGCGCTCGAAACAATTCCCTTAACCAGCCCAGTCTAATTTTAATCAATGATATTTATTGTTAATAAGAGATTGATAAAAAGAATTGACCGACAGATCAAGTTTAATTTTAAAGATAATTTATTTCAATCAACATCAATTAAGTTTAAATATAATTTACTAACCAACATAAACGCATTCTAAACATTTTTATAAATCCAAATTTCACACACGCACATTTTTTTTTTAAATTAACATATGATAGGATATTTCATGAACAAAGCAACATAATCTTAGACATTTAAATTAACTCTCATTCGCAAAATAATAATAAAGCATTAATAACATTTGAAACTCACGCACACACATCAATAGTTCCTTTTATGTATGATAGAGTTCATATAATGTTATTCTTCAATATTTACGGATTACAGTGGTGACTACTACTTGTAAATAATAATAAAACAGATACCTAGGATTTTTTTCTTGTCGGTGGCTACTTCTGCTGCTTCTGATGGATTGTATCTAACCGGTTAGATTTTGTTTATGGAAGAGAATTTATGGTAATCCGTTGGTTTCTTCTTGG